>CAWVNZ010000921.1:0-29829 GCA_963930735.1 Dioctria linearis | reverse complement strand
GGCGTAATTAAAATTTGCGACAGTAAAAAATTATTTTTTGAATAATTTACTATAGAAAAGGCAATCCCTGGCGTAATTAAAATTTGCGATAGTAAAAAATTATTTTTTGAATAATTTACTATAGAAAAGGCAATCCCTGTGATATTTAAAATTTGCGACAGTAAAAAATTATTTTTTGAATAATTTACTATAGAAAAGGCAATCCCTGGCGTAATTAAAATTTGCGACAATAGAAAATTATTTTTTGAATAATTTACTATAGAAAAGGCAATCCCTGGCGTATTTAAAATTTGCGACAGTAAAAAATTATTTTCTGAATAATTTACTATAGAAAAGGCAATCCCTGGCGTAATTAAAATTTGCGACAGTAAAAAATTATTTTTTGAATAATTTACTATAGAAAAGGCAATCCCTGGCGGATTTGAAATTTGCGACAGTAAAAAATTATTTTTTGAATAATTTACTATAGAAAAGGCAATCCCTGGCGTAATTAAAATTTGCGACAGTAGAAAATTATTTTTTGAATAATTTACTATAGAAAAGGCAATCCCTGGCGCACTTAAAATTTGCGATAGTAAAAAATTAATTTGTGAGAAATTTACTATAGAAAAGGCAATCCCTGGGATATTTAAAATTTGCGACAGTAAAAAATTATTTTTTGAATAATTTACTATAGAAAAGGCAATCCCTGGGATATTTAAAATTTGCGAGAGTAAAAAATTATTTTTTGAATAATTTACTATAGAAAAGGCAATCCCTGGCGCAATTAAAATTTGCGACAGTAGAAAATTATTTTTTGAATAATTTACTATAGAAAAGGCAATCCCTGGCGCAATTAAAATTTGCGACAGTATAAAATTATTTTTTGAATAATTTACTATAGAAAAGGCAATCCCTGGCGTTATTAAAATTTGCGACAGTAAAAAATTATTTTTTGAATAATTTACTATAGAAAAGGCAATCCCTGGCGTATTTAAAATTTGCGATAGTAAAAAATTAATATTTTGAATAATTTACTATAGAAAAGGCAATCCCTGGCGCAATTAAAATTTGCGACAGTAAAAAATTAATTTGTGAGAAATTTACTATAGAAAAGGAAATCCCTGGGATATTTAAAATTTGCGACAGTAAAAAATTATTTTTTGAATAATTTACTATAGAAAAGGCAATCCCTGGCGCAATTAAAATTTGCGACAGTATAAAATTATTTTTTGAATAATTTACTATAGAAAAGGCAATCCCTGGCGTAATTAAAATTTGCGACAGTAAAAAATTATTTTTTGAATAATTTACTATAGAAAAGGCAATCCCTGGCGTATTTAAAATTTGCGATAGTAAAAAATTAATTTGTGAGAAATTTACTATAGAAAAGGCAATCCCTGGGATATTTAAAATTTGCGACAGTAAAAAATTATTTTTTGAATAATTTACTATAGAAAAGGCAATCCCTGGCGTAATTAAAATTTGCGACAGTAAAAAATTAACATTTTGAATAATTTACTATAGAAAAGGCAATCCCTGGCGCAATTAAAATTTGCGACAGTAGACAATTATTTTTTGAATAATTTACTATAGAAAAGGCAATCCCTGGCGTAATTAAAATTTGCGACAGTAAAAAATTAATATTTTGAATAATTTACTATAGAAAAGGCAATCCCTGGCGCAATTAAAATTTGCGACTGTAAAAAATTAATTTGTGAGAAATTTACTATAGAAAAGGAAATCCCTGGGATATTTAAAACTTGCGACAGTAAAAAATTATTTTTTGAATAATTTACTATAGATAAGGCAATCCCTGGGATATTTAAAATTTGCGACAGTAAAAAATTATTTTTTGAATAATTTACTATAGAAAAGGCAATCCCTGGCGCAATTAAAATTTGCGACAGTAGAAAATTATTTTTTGAATAATTTACCATAGAAAAGGCAATCCCTGGGATATTTAAAATTTGCGACAGTAAAAAATTATTTTTAGAATAATTTACTATAGAAAAGGCAATCCCTGGGATATTTAAAATTTGCGAGAGTAAAAAATTATTTTTTGAATAATATACTATAGAAAAGGCAATCCCTGGCGCAATTAAAATTTGCGACAGTAGAAAATTATTTTTTGAATAATTTACTATAGAAAAGGCAATCCCTGGCGCAGTTAAAATTTGCGACAGTATAAAATTATTTTTTGAATAATTTACTATAGAAAAGGCAATCCCTGGCGTAATTAAAATTTGCGACAGTAAAAAATTATTTTTTGAATAATTTGCTATAGAAAAGGCAATCCCTGGCGTATTTAAAATTTGCGATAGTAAAAAATTAATTTGTGAGAAATTTACTATAGAAAAGGCAATCCCTGGGATATTTAAAATTTGCGACAGTAAAAAATTATTTTTTGAATAATTTACTATAGAAAAGGCAATCCCTGGCGTAATTAAAATTTGCGACAGTAAAAAATTATTTTTTTGAAAAATTTACTATAGAAAAGGAAATCACTGGCGTAGTTAAATTTTGCGACAGTAGAAAATTATTTCTTGAATAATTTACTATAGAAAAGGCAATCCCTGGCGGATTTGAAATTTGCGATAGTAAAAAATTATTTTTTGAATAATTTACTATAGAAAAGGCAATACCTGGCGGATTTGAAATTTGCGACAGTAAAAAATTATTTTTTGAATAATTTACTATAGAAAAGGCAATCCCTGGCGTAATTAAAATTTGCGACAGTATAAAATTATCTTTTGAATAATTTACTATAGAAAAGGCAATCCCTGGCGTATTTAAAATTTGCGACAGTAAAAAATTATTTTTTGAATAATTTACTATAGAAAAGGCAATCCCTGGCGTAATTAAAATTTGCGACAGTATAAAATTATTTTTTGCAAAATTTACTATAGAAAAGGCAATCCTTGGCGTAATTAAAATTTGCGACAGTATAAAATTATTTTTTGAATAATTTACTATAGAAAAGGCAATCCCTGGCGGATTTCAAATTTGCGATAGTAAAAAATTATTTTTTGAATAATTTACTATAGAAAAGGCAATCCCTGGCGGATTTGAAATTTGCGACAGCAAAAAATTATTTTTTGAATAATTTACTATAGAAAAGGCAAACCCTGGCGCACTTAAAATTTGCGATAGTAAAAAATTATTTTGTGAGAAATTTACTATAGAAAAGGCAATCCCTGGGATATTTAAAATTTGCGACAGTAAAAAATTATATTTTGAATAATTTACTATAGAAAAGGCAATCCCTGGCGTAATTAAAATTTGCGACAGTTGAAAATTATTTTTTGAATAATTTACTATAGAAAAGGCAATCCCTGGCGAAATTAAAATTTGCGACAGTAGAAAATTATTTTTTGAATAATTTACTATAGAAAAGGCAATCCCTGGCGCAATTAAAATTTGCGACAGTAAAAAATTAGTATTTTGAATAATTTACTATAGAAAAGGCAATCCTTTGCGTAATTAAAATTTGCGACAGTAGAAAATTATTTTTTGAATAATTTACTAAAGAAATTGCAATCCCTGGCGCAATTAAAATTTGCGACAGTAAAAAATTATTTTTTGATTAATTTACTATAGAAAGGGCAATCCCTGGCGGATTTGAAATTTGCGACAGTAAAAAATTATTTTTTGAATAATTTACTATAGAAAGGCAATCCCTGGCGTAATTAAAATTTGCGACAGTATAAAATTATTTTTTGAATAATTTACTATAGAAAAGGCAATCCCTGGGATATTTAAAATTTGCGACAGTAAAAAATTATTTTTTGAATAATTTACTATAGAAAAGTCAATCCCTGGGTTATTTAAAATTTGCGACAGTAGAAAATTATTTTTTTTGGAAAATTTACTATAGAAAAGTTAATCCCTGGCGTAATTAACATTTGCGACAGTATAAAATTATTTTTTGAATAATCTACTATAGAAAAGGCAATCCCTGGCGGATTTGAAATTAGCGACAGTAAAAAATTATTTTTTGAATAATTTACTATAGAAAAGGCAATCCCTGGCGCACTTAAAATTTGCGATAGTAAAAAATTATTTTGTGAGAAATTTACTATAGAAAAGGCAATCCCTGGGATATTTAAAATTTGCGACAGTAAAAAATTATTTTTTGAATAATTTACTTTAGAAAAGGCAATCCCTGGCGTAATTAAAATTTGCGACAGTAGAAAATTATTTTTTTGCAAAATTTACTATAGAAAAGGCAATCCCTGGCGTAGTTAAAATTTGCGACAGTAGAAAATTATTTTTTGAATAATTTACTATAGAAAAGGCAATCCCTGGCGCAATTTAAATTTGCGAAAGTAAAAAATTAATATTTTGAATAATTTACTATAGAAAAGGCAATCCCAGGGATATTTAAAATTTGCGACAGTAAAAAATTATTTTTTGAATAATTTACTATAGAAAAGGCAATCCCTGGGATATTTAAAATTTGCGATAGTAAAAAATTATTTTTTGAATAATTTACTATAGAAAAGGCAATCCCTGGGATATTTAAAATTTGCGACAGTAAAAAATTATTTTTTGAATAATTTACTATAGAAAAGGCAATTCCTGGCGGATTTGAAATTTGCGACAGTAAAAAATTATTTTTTGAATAATTTACTATAGAAAAGGCAATCCCTGGCGCACTTAAAATTTGCGATAGTAAAAAATTAATTTGTGAGAAATTTACTATAGGAAAGGCAATCCCTGGGATATTTAAAATTTGCGACAGAAAAAAATTATTTTTTGAATAATTTACTATAGAAAAGGCAATCCCTGGGATATTTAAAATTTGCGACAGTAAAAAATTATTTTTTGAATAATTTACTATAGAAAAGGCAATCCCTGGCGCACTTAAAATTTGCGATAGAAAAAAATTAATTTGTGAGAAATTTACTATAGAAAAGGCAATCCCTGGGATATTTAAAATTTGCGACAGTAAAAAATTATTTTTTGAATAATTTACTATAGGAAAGGCAATCCCTGGGATATTTAAAATTTGCGACAGTAAAAAATTATTTTTTGAATAATTTACTATAGAAAAGGCAATCCCTGGCGTAATTAAAATTTGCGACAGTATAAAACTATTTTTTGAATAATTTACTATAGAAAAGGCAATCCCTGGGATATTTAAAATTTGCGACAGTAGAAAATTATTTTTTTTGCAAAATTTACTATAGAAAAGGCAATTCCTGGCGTAATTAAAATTAGTGACAGTAGAAAATTATTTTTTGAATAATTTACTATAGAAAAGGCAATCCCTGGCGCAATTAAAATTTGCGACAGTAGAAAATTATTTTTTGAATAATTTACTATAGAAAAGGCAATCACTGGCGTAATTAAAATTTGCGACAGTATAGAATTATTTTTTGCAAAATTTACTATAGAAAAGGCAATCCCTGGCGTAATTAAAATTTTCGACAGTATAAAATTATTTTTTGAATAATTTACTATAGAAAAGGCAATGCCTGGCGGATTTGAAATTTGCGATAGTAAAAAATTATTTTTTGAATAATTTACTATAGAAGAGGCAATCCCTGGCGGATTTGAAATTAGCGACGGTAAAAAATTATTTTTTGAATAATTTACTATAGAAAAGGCAATCCCTGGCGCACTTAAAATTTGCGATAGTAAAAAAATAATTTGTGAGAAATTTACTATAGAAAAGGCAATCCCTGGGATATTTAAAATTTTCGACAGTAAAAAATTATTTTTTGAATAATTTACTATAGAAAAGCAATCCCTGGGATATTTAAAATTTGCGACAGTAGAAAGTTATTTTTTTGCAAAATTTACTATAGAAAAGGCAATCCCTGGCGTAATTAAAATTTGCGACAGTAAAAAATTATTTTTTGAATAATTTACTATAGAAAAGGCAATCCCTGGCGTAATTAAAATTTGCGATAGTAAAAAATTATTTTTTGAATAATTTACTATAGAAAAGGCAATCCCTGGCGGATTTGAAATTTGCGACAGTAAAAAATTATTTTTTGAATAATTTACTATAGAAAAGGCAATCCCTGGTGCACTTAAAATTTGCGATAATAAAAAATTAATTTGTGAGAAATTTACTATAGAAAAGGCAATCCCTGGGTTATTTAAAATTTGCGACAGTAAAAAATTAATTTTTGAATAATTTACTATAGAAAAGGCAATCCCTGGGATATTTAAAATTTGCGACAGTAGAAAATTATTTTTTTGCAAAATTTACTATAGAAAAGGCAATCCCTGGCGTAATTAAAATTTGCGACAGTAGAAAATTATTTTTTGAATAATTTACTATAGAAAAGGCAATCCCTGGCGTAATTAAAATTTGCGACAGTTGAAAATTATTTTTTGAATAATTTACTATAGAAAAGGCAATCCCTGGCGTAATTAAAATTTGCGACAGTATAAAATTATTTTTTGAATAATTTACTATAGAAAAGGCAATCCCTGGCGCAATTAAAATTTGCGACAGTAAAAAATTATTTTTTGAATAATTTACTATAGAAAAGGCAATCCCTGGCGCAATTAAAATTTGCGACAGTAGAAAATTATTTTTTGAATAATTTACTATAGAAAAGGCAATCCCTGGCGTAATTAAAATTTGCGACAGTAGAAAATTATTTTTTGAATAATTTACTATAGAAAAGGCAATCCCTGGGATATTTAAAATTTGCGACAGTAAAAAAATTATTTTTTGAATAATTTACTGTAGAAAAGGCAATCCCTGGCGTAATTAAAATTTGCGACAGTATAAAATTATTTTTTGAATAATTTACTATAGAAAAGGCAATTCCTGGTATATTTAAAATTTGCGACAGTAGAAAATTATTTTTTTGCAAAATTTACTATAGAAAATGCAATCCCTGGCGTAATTAAAATTTGCGACAGTAGAAAATTATTTTTTGAATAATTTACTATAGAAAAGGCAATCCCTGGGATATTTAAAATTTGCGACAGTAAAAAATTATTTTTTGAATAATTTACTATAGAAAAGGCAATCCCTGGCCAATTAAAATTTGCGACAGTAGAAAATTATTCTTTGAATAATTTACTATAGAAAAGGCAATCCCTGGGATATTTAAAATTTGCGACAGTAAAAAATTATTTTTTGAATAATTTACTATAGAAAAGGCAATCCCTGGGATATTTAAAATTTGCGACAGTAAACAATTATTTTTTGAATAATTTACTATAGAAAAGGCAATCCCTGGCGCAATTAAAATTTGCGACAGTTGAAAATTATTTTTTGAATAATTTACTATAGAAAAGGCAATCCCTGGCGTAATTAAAATTTGCGACAGTAAAAAATTATTTTTTGAATAATTTACTATAGAAAAGGCAATCCCTTGCGGATTTGAAATTTGCGACAGTAGAAAATTATTTTTTTGCAAAATTAACTATAGAAAAGGCAATCCCTGGCGCAATTAAAATTTGCGACAGTAGAAAATTATTTTTTGAATAATTTACTATAGAAAAGGCAATCCCTGGGATATTTAAAATTTGCGACAATAGAAAATTATTTTTTGAATAATTTACTATAGAAAAGGCAATCCCTGGCGTAATTAAAATTTGCGACAGTAAAAAATTAATTTTTGAATAATTTACTATAGAAAAGGCAATCCCTGGCGCAATTAAAATTTGCGACAGTAGAAAATTATTTTTTGAATAATTTACTATAGAAAAGGCAATCTCTGGCGTAATTAAAATTTGCGACAGTAAAAAATTAATATTTTGAATAATTTACTATAGAAAAGGCAATCCCTGGCGCAATTAAAATTTGCGACAGTAAAAAATTAATTTGTGAGAAATTTACTATAGAAAGGGCAACCCCTGGGATATTTAAAATTTGCGACAGTAAAAAATTATTTTTTGAATAATTTACTATAGAAAAGGCAATCCCTGGGATATTTAAAATTTGCGACAGTAAAAAATTATTTTTTGAATAATTTACTATAGAAAAGGCAATCCCTGGCGCAATTAAAATTTGCGACAGTAGAAAATTATTTTTTGAATAATTTACTATAGAAAAGGCAATCCCTGGGATATTTAAAATTTGCGACAGTAAAAAATTATTTTTTGAATAATTTACTATAGAAAAGGCAATCCCTGGGATATTTAAAATTTGCGACAGTAAAAAATTATTTTTTGAATAATTTACTATAGAAAAGGTAATCCCTGGCGCAATTAAAATTTGCGACAGTAGAAAATTATTTTTTGAATAATTTACTATAGAAAAGGCAATCCCTGGCGTAATTAAAATTTGCGACAGTATAAAATTATTTTTTGAATAATTTACTATAGAAAAGGCAATCTCTGGCGTAATTAAAATTTCCGACAGTAAAAAATTATTTTTTGAATAATTTACTATAGAAAAGGCAATCCCTGGCGCAATTAAAATTTGCGATAGTAAAAAATTATTTTTTGAATAATTTACTATAGAAAAGGCAATCCCTGGCGTAATTAAAATTTGCGACAGTTGAAAATTATTTTTGAATAATTTACCATAGAAAAGGCAATCCCTGGCGTAATTAAAATTTGCGATAGTAAAAAATTATTTTTTGAATAATTTACTATAGAAAAGGCAATCCCTGGCGTAATTAAAATTTGCGACAGTATAAAATTATTTTGTGAGAAATTTACTATAGAAAAGGCAATCCCTGGGATATTTAAAATTTGCGACAGTAAAAAATTATTTTTGAATAATATACTATAGAAAAGGCAATCCCTGGCGTAATTAAAATTTGCGACAGTTGAAAATTATTTTTTGAATAATTTAATATAGAAAAGGCAATCCCTCGCCGATTTGAAATTAGCAACAGTATAAAATTATTTTTTGAATAATTTACTATAGAAAAGGCAATCCCTGGCGCACTTAAAATTTGCGATAGTAAAAAATTATTTTGTGAGAAATTTACTATAGAAAAGGCAATCCCTGGGATATTTAAAATTTGCGACAGTAAAAAATTATTTTTTGAATAATTTACTATAGAAAAGGCAATCCCTGGCGTAATTAAAATTTGCGACAATAGAAAATTATTTTTTTGCAAAATTTACTATAGAAAAGGCAATCCCTGGCGTAATTAAAATTTGCGACAATAGAAAATTATTTTTTGAATAATTTACTATAGAAAAGGCAATCCCTGGCGTAATTAAAATTTGCGACAGTAGAAAATTATTTTTTTGCAAAATTTACTATAGAAAAGGCAATCCCTGGCGTATTTAAAATTTGCGACAGTATAAAATTATTTTTTGATTAATTAACTATAGAAAAGGCAATCCCTGGCGCAATTAAAATTTGCTACAGTATAAAATTATTTTGTGAGAAATTTACTATAGAAAAGGCAATCCCTGGGATATTTAAAATTTGCGACATTAAAAAATTATTTTTTGAATAATTTACTATAGAAAAGGCAATCCCTGGCGTAATTAAAATTTGCGATAGTAAAAAATTATTTTTTGAATAATTTACTATAGAAAAGGCAATCCCTGGCGTAATTAAAATTTGCGACAGTAGAAAATTATTTTTTTGCAAAATTTACTATAGAAAAGGCAATCCCTGGCGTATTTAAAATTTGCGACAGTATAAAATTATTTTTTGAATAATTAACTATAGAAAAGGCAATCCCTGGCGCAATTAAAATTTGCGACAGTATAAAATTATTTTGTGAGAAATTTACTATAGAAAAGGCAATCCCTGGCGTAATTAAAATTTGCAACAGTAGAAAATTATTTTTTTGCAAAATTTACTATAGAAAAGGCAATCCCTGGCGTATTTAAAATTTGCGACAGTATAAAATTATTTTTTGAATAATTAACTATAGAAAAGGCAATCCCTAGCGCAATTAAAATTTGCGACAGTATAAAATTATTTTGTGAGAAATTTACTATAGAAAAGGCAATCCCTGGGATATTTAAAATTTGCGACAGTAAAAAATTATTTTTTGAATAATTTACTATAGAAAAGGCAATCCCTGGCGTAGTTAAAATTTGCGACAGTATAAAATTATTTTTTGAATAATTTACTAGAGAAAAGGCAATCCCTGGCGTAATTAAAATTTGCGACAGTAAAAAATTATTTTTTGAATAATTTACTATAGAAAAGGCAATCCCTGGCGTAATTAAAATTTGCGATAGTAAAAAATTATTTTTTGAATAATTTACTATAGAAAAGGCAATCCCTGGCGTAATTAAAATTTGCGACAGTTGAAAATTATTTTTTGAATAATTTACTATAGAAAAGGCAATCCCTGGCGTAATTAAAATTTGCGATAGTAAAAAATTATTTTTTGAATAATTTACTATAGAAAAGGCAATCCCTGGCGTAATTAAAATTTGCGACAGTTGGAAATTATTTTTTGAATAATTTACTATAGAAAAGGCAATCCCTGGCGTAATTAAAATTTGCGACAGTATAAAATTATTTTTTGAATAATTTACTATAGAAAAGGCAATCCCTGGCGTAATTAAAATTTGCGACAGTAGAAAATTATTTTTTGAATAATTTACTATAGAAAAGTCAATCCCTGGCGTAATTAAAATTTACGACAGTAGAAAATTATTTTTTGAATAATTTACTATAGAAAAGGCAATCCCTGGCCTAATTAAAATTTGCGACAGTATAAAATTATTTTTTGAATAATTTACTATAGAAAAGGCAATCCCTGGCGTAATTAAAATTTGCGACAGTATAAAATTATTTTTTGAATAATTTACTATAGAAAAGGCAATCCCTGGCGCAATTAAAATTTGCGACAGTAGAAAATTATTTTTTGAATAATTTACTATAGAAAAGGCAATCCCTGGCGTAATTAAAATTTGCGACAGTTGAAAATTATTTTTTGAATAATTTACTATAGAAAAGGCAATCCCTGGCGTAATTAAAATTTGCGATAGTAAAAAATTATTTTTTGAATAATTTACTATAGAAAAGGCAATCCCTGGCGTAATTAAAATTTGCGACAGTTGAAAATTATTTTTTGAATAATTTACTATAGAAAAGGCAATCCCTGGCTTAATTAAAATTTGCGACAGTATAAAATTATTTTTTGAATAATTTACTATAGAAAAGGCAATCCCTGGCGTAATTAAAATTTGCGACAGTATAAAATTATTTTTTGAATAATTTACTATAGAAAAGGCAATCCCTGGCGCAATTAAAATTTGCGACAGTAGAAAATTATTTTTTGAATAATTTACTATAGAAAAGGCAATCCCTGGCGGATTTGAAATTTGCGACAGTATAAAATTATTTTTTGAATAATTTACTATAGAAAAGGCAATCCCAGGGATATTTAAAATTTGCGACAGTAAAAAATTATTTTTTGAATAATTTACTATAGAAAAGGCAATCCCTGGCGCAATTAAAATTTGCGACAGTAAAAAATTAATATTTTGAATAATTTACTATAGAAAAGGCAATCCCTGGCGGATTTGAAATTTGCGACAGTTGAAAATTATTTTTTGAATAATTTACTATAGAAAAGGCAATCCCTGGCATAATTAAAATTTGCGATAGTAAAAAATTATTTTTTGAATAATTTACTATAGAAAAGGCTATCCCTGGCGTAATTAAAATTTGCGACAGTAGAAAATTATTTTTTTGCAAAATTTACTATAGAAAAGGCAATCCCTGGCGTATTTAAAATTTGCGACAGTAAGAAATTATTTTTTGAATAATTTACTATAGAAAAGGCAATCCCTGGCGTAATTAAAATTTGCGACAGTATAAAATTATTTTGTGAGAAATTTACTATAGAAAAGGCAATCCCTGGGATATTTAAAATTTGCGACAGTAAAAAATTATTTTTTGAATAATTTACTATAGAAAAGGCAATCCTTGGCTTAATTAAAATTTGCGACAGTTGAAAATTATTTTTTGAATAATTTACTATAGAAAAGGCAATCCCTGGCGTAATTAAAATTTGCGACAGTAAAAAATTATTTTTTGAATAATTTACTATAGAAAAGGCAATCCCTGGCGCAATTAAAATTTGCGACAGTAAAAAATTAATATTTTGAATAATTTACTATAGAAAAGGCAATCTCTGGCGTAATTAAAATTTTTGACAGTATGAAATTATTTTTTGAATAATTTACTATAGAAAAGGCAATCCCTGGCGTAATTAAAATTTGCGACAGTTGAAAATTATTTTTTGAATAATTTACTATAGAAAAGGCAATCCCTGGCGTAATTAAAATTTGCGATAGTAAAAAATTATTTTTTGAATAATTTACTATAGAAAAGGCAATCCCTGGCGGATTTGAAATTTGCGACAGTATAAAATTATTTTTTGAATAATTTACTATAGAAAAGGCAATCCCAGGGATATTTAAAATTTGCGAGAGTAAAAAATTATTTTTTGAATAATTTACTATAGAAAAGGCAATCCCTGGCGCAATTAAAATTTGCGTCAGTAAAAAATTAATATTTTGAATAATTTACTATAGAAAAGGCAATCCCTGGCGGATTTGAAATTTGCGACAGTTGAAAATTATTTTTTGAATAATTTACTATAGAAAAGGCAATCCCTGGCGCAATTAAAATTTGCGACAGTATAAAATTATTTTGTGAGAAATTTACTATAGAAAAGGCAATCCCTGGGATATTTAAAATTTGCGACATTAAAAAATTATTTTTTGAATAATTTACTATAGAAAAGGCAATCCCTGGCGTAATTAAAATTTGCGATAGTAAAAAATTATTTTTTGAATAATTTACTATAGAAAAGGCAATCCCTGGCGTAATTAAAATTTGCGACAGTAGAAAATTATTTTTTTGCAAAATTTACTATAGAAAAGGCAATCCCTGGCGTATTTAAAATTTGCGACAGTATAAAATTATTTTTTGAATAATTAACTATAGAAAAGGCAATCCCTGGCGCAATTAAAATTTGCGACAGTATAAAATTATTTTGTGAGAAATTTACTATAGAAAAGGCAATCCCTGGCGTAATTAAAATTTGCCACAGTAGAAAATTATTTTTTTGCAAAATTTACTATAGAAAAGGCAATCCCTGGCGTATTTAAAATTTGCGACAGTATAAAATTATTTTTTGAATAATTAACTATAGAAAAGGCAATCCCTAGCGCAATTAAAATTTGCGACAGTATAAAATTATTTTGTGAGAAATTTACTATAGAAAAGGCAATCCCTGGGATATTTAAAATTTGCGACAGTAAAAAATTATTTTTTGAATAATTTACTATAGAAAAGGCAATCCCTGGCGTAATTAAAATTTGCGACAGTATAAAATTATTTTTTGAATAATTTACTATAGAAAAGGCAATCCCTGGCGCAATTAAAATTTGCGACAGTAGAAAATTATTTTTTGAATAATTTACTATAGAAAAGGCAATCCCTGGCGGATTTGAAATTTGCGACAGTATAAAATTATTTTTTGAATAATTTACTATAGAAAAGGCAATCCCAGGGATATTTAAAATTTGCGACAGTATAAAATTATTTTTTGAATAATTTACTATAGAAAAGGCAATCCCTGGCGCAATTAAAATTTGCGACAGTAGAAAATTTTTTTTTGAATAATTTACTATAGAAAAGGCAATCCCTGGCGGATTTGAAATTTGCGACAGTATAAAATTATTTTTTGAATAATTTACTATAGAAAAGGCAATCCCAGGGATATTTAAAATTTGCGACAGTAAAAAACTATTTTTTGAATAATTTACTATAGAAAAGGCAATCCCTGGCGCAATTAAAATTTGCGACAGTAAAAAATTAATATTTTGAATAATTTACTATAGAAAAGGCAATCCCTGGCGGATTTGAAATTTGCGACAGTTGAAAATTATTTTTTGAATAATTTACTATAGAAAAGGCAATCCCTGGCATAATTAAAATTTGCGATAGTAAAAAATTATTTTTTGAATAATTTACTATAGAAAAGGCTATCCCTGGCGTAATTAAAATTTGCGACAGTAGAAAATTATTTTTTTGCAAAATTTACTATAGAAAAGGCAATCCCTGGCGTATTTAAAATTTGCGACAGTAAGAAATTATTTTTTGAATAATTTACTATAGAAAAGGCAATCCCTGGCGTAATTAAAATTTGCGACAATATAAAATTATTTTGTGAGAAATTTACTATAGAAAAGGCAATCCCTGGGATATTTAAAATTTGCGACAGTAAAAAATTATTTATTGAATAATTTACTATAGAAAAGGCAATCCTTGGCTTAATTAAAATTTGCGACAGTTGAAAATTATTTTTTGAATAATTTACTATAGAAAAGGCAATCCCTGGCGTAATTAAAATTTGCGAGAGTAAAAAATTATTTTTTGAATAATTTACTATAGAAAAGGCAATCCCTGGCGCAATTAAAATTTGCGACAGTAAAAAATTAATATTTTGAATAATTTACTATAGAAAAGGCAATCCCTGGCGGATTTGAAATTTGCGACAGTTGAAAATTATTTTTTGAATAATTTAGTATAGAAAAGGCAATCTCTGGCGTAATTAAAATTTTTGACAGTATGAAATTATTTTTTGAATAATTTACTATAGAAAAGGCAATCCCTGGCGTAATTAAAATTTGCGACAGTTGAAAATTATTTTTTGAATAATTTACTATAGAAAAGGCAATCCCTGGCGTAATTAAAATTTGCGATAGTAAAAAATTATTTTTTGAATAATTTACTATAGAAAAGGCAATCCCTGGCGGATTTGAAATTTGCGACAGTATAAAATTATTTTTTGAATAATTTACTATAGAAAAGGCAATCCCAGGGATATTTAAAATTTGCGAGAGTAAAAAATTATTTTTTGAATAATTTACTATAGAAAAGGCAATCCCTGGCGCAATTAAAATTTGCGACAGTAAAAAATTAATATTTTGAATAATTTACTATAGAAAAGGCAATCCCTGGCGGATTTGAAATTTGCGACAGTTGAAAATTATTTTTTGAATAATTTACTATAGAAAAGGCAATCCCTGGCGCAATTAAAATTTGCGACAGTATAAAATTATTTTGTGAGAAATTTACTATAGAAAAGGCAATCCCTGGGATATTTAAAATTTGCGACATTAAAAAATTATTTTTTGAATAATTTACTATAGAAAAGGCAATCCCTGGCGTAATTAAAATTTGCGATAGTAAAAAATTATTTTTTGAATAATTTACTATAGAAAAGGCAATCCCTGGCGTAATTAAAATTTGCGACAGTAGAAAATTATTTTTTTGCAAAATTTACTATAGAAAAGGCAATCCCTGGCGTATTTAAAATTTGCGACAGTATAAAATTATTTTTTGAATAATTAACTATAGAAAAGGCAATCCCTGGCGCAATTAAAATTTGCGACAGTATAAAATTATTTTGTGAGAAATTTACTATAGAAAAGGCAATCCCTGGCGTAATTAAAATTTGCCACAGTAGAAAATTATTTTTTTGCAAAATTTACTATAGAAAAGGCAATCCCTGGCGTATTTAAAATTTGCGACAGTATAAAATTATTTTTTGAATAATTAACTATAGAAAAGGCAATCCCTAGCGCAATTAAAATTTGCGACAGTGTAAAATTATTTTGTGAGAAATTTACTATAGAAAAGGCAATCCCTGGGATATTTAAAATTTGCGACAGTAAAAAATTATTTTTTGAATAATTTACTATAGAAAAGGCAATCCCTGGCGTAATTAAAATTTGCGACAGTATAAAATTATTTTTTGAATAATTTACTATAGAAAAGGCAATCCCTGGCGTAATTAAAATTTGCGACAGTAAAAAATTATTTTTTGAATAATTTACTATAGAAAAGGCAATCCCTGGCGTAATTAAAATTTGCGATAGTAAAAAATTATTTTTTGAATAATTTACTATAGTAAAGGCAATCCCTGGCGTAATTAAAATTTGCGACAGTTGAAAATTATTTTTTGAATAATTTACTATAGAAAAGGCAATCCCTGGCGTAATTAAAATTTGCGATAGTAAAAAATTATTTTTTGAATAATTTACTATAGAAAAGGCAATCCCTGGCGTAATTAAAATTTGCGACAGTTGAAAATTATTTTTTGAATAATTTACTATAGAAAAGGCAATCCCTGGCGTAATTAAAATTTGCGACAGTATAAAATTATTTTTTGAATAATTTACTATAGAAAAGGCAATCCCTGGCGTAATTAAAATTTGCGACAGTAGAAAATTATTTTTTGAATAATTTACTATAGAAAAGGCAATCCCTGGCGTAATTAAAATTTGCGACAGTAGAAAATTATTTTTTGAATAATTTACTATAGAAAAGGCAATCCCTGGCCTAATTAAAATTTGCGACAGTATAAAAATTTTTTTTGAATAATTTACTATAGAAAAGGCAATCCCTGGCGTAATTAAAATTTGCGACAGTATAAAATTATTTTTTGAATAATTTACTATAGAAAACGCAATCCCTGGCGCAATTAAAATTTGCGACAGTAGAAAATTATTTTTTGAATAATTTACTATAGAAAAGGCAATCCCTGGCGTAATTAAAATTTGCGACAGTTGAAAATTATTTTTTGAATAATTTACTATAGAAAAGGCAATCCCTGGCGTAATTAAAATTTGCGATAGTAAAAAATTATTTTTTGAATAATTTACTATAGAAAAGGCAATCCCTGGCGTAATTAAAATTTGCGACAGTTGAAAATTATTTTTTGAATAATTTACTATAGAAAAGGCAATCCCTGGCTTAATTAAAATTTGCGACAGTATAAAATTATTTTTTGAATAATTTACTATAGAAAAGGCAATCCCTGGCGTAATTAAAATTTGCGACAGTATAAAATTATTTTTTGAATAATTTACTATAGAAAAGGCAATCCCTGGCGCAATTAAAATTTGCGACAGTAGAAAATTATTTTTTGAATAATTTACTATAGAAAAGGCAATCCCTGGCGGATTTGAAATTTGCGACAGTATAAAATTATTTTTTGAATAATTTACTATAGAAAAGGCAATCCCAGGGATATTTAAAATTTGCGACAGTAAAAAATTATTTTTTGAATAATTTACTATAGAAAAGGCAATCCCTGGCGCAATTAAAATTTGCGACAGTAAAAAATTAATATTTTGAATAATTTACTATAGAAAAGGCAATCCCTGGCGGATTTGAAATTTGCGACAGTTGAAAATTATTTTTTGAATAATTTACTATAGAAAAGGCAATCCCTGGCATAATTAAAATTTGCGATAGTAAAAAATTATTTTTTGAATAATTTACTATAGAAAAGGCAATCCCTGGCGTAATTAAAATTTGCGACAGTAGAAAATTATTTTTTTGCAAAATTTACTATAGAAAAGGCAATCCCTGGCGTATTTAAAATTTGCGACAGTAAGAAATTATTTTTTGAATAATTTACTATAGAAAAGGCAATCCCTGGCGTAATTAAAATTTGCGACAGTATAAAATTATTTTGTGAGAAATTTACTATAGAAAAGGCAATCCCTGGGATATTTAAAATTTGCGACAGTAAAAAATTATTTTTTGAATAATTTACTATAGAAAAGGCAATCCTTGGCGTAATTAAAATTTGCGACAGTTGAAAATTATTTTTTGAATAATTTACTATAGAAAAGGCAATCCCTGGCGTAATTAAAATTTGCGACAGTAAAAAATTATTTTTTGAATAATTTACTATAGAAAAGGCAATCCCTGGCGCAATTAAAATTTGCGACAGTAAAAAATTAATATTTTGAATAATTTACTATAGAAAAGGCAATCCCTGGCGGATTTGAAATTTGCGACAGTTGAAAATTATTTTTTGAATAATTTAGTATAGAAAAGGCAATCTCTGGCGTAATTAAAATTTTTGACAGTATAAAATTATTTTTTGAATAATTTACTATAGAAAAGGCAATCCCTGGCGTAATTAAAATTTGCGACAGTTGAAAATTATTTTTTGAATAATTTACTATAGAAAAGGCAATCCCTGGCGTAATTAAAATTTGCGATAATAAAAAATTATTTTTTGAATAATTTACTATAGAAAAGGCAATCCCTGGCGGATTTGAAATTTGCGACAGTATAAAATTATTTTTTGAATAATTTACTATAGAAAAGGCAATCCCAGGGATATTTAAAATTTGCGAGAGTAAAAAATTATTTTTTGAATAATTTACTATAGAAAAGGCAATCCCTGGCGCAATTAAAATTTGCGACAGTAAAAAATTAATATTTTGAATAATTTACTATAGAAAAGGCAATCCCTGGCGGATTTGAAATTTGCGACAGTTGAAAATTATTTTTTGAATAATTTACTATAGAAAAGGCAATCTCTGGCGTAATTAAAATTTGCGACAGTCTAAAATTATTTTTTGAATAATTTACTATAGAAAAGGCAATCCCAGGGATATTTAAAATTTGCGACAGTATAAAATTATTTTTTGAATAATTTACTATAGAAAAGGCAATCCCTGGCGTAATTAAAATTTGCGACAGTTGAAAATTATTTTTTGAATAATTTACTATAGAAAAGGCAATCCCTGGCGCAATTAAAATTTGCGACAGTAGAAAATTAGTTTTTGAATAATTTACTATATAAAAGGCAATCCCTGGCGGATTTGAAATTTGCGACAGTATAAAATTATTTTTTGAATAATTTACTATAGAAAAGGCAATCCCAGGGATATTTAAAATTTGCGACAGTAAAAAATTATTTTTTGAATAAATTACTATAGAAAAGGCAATCCCTGGCGCAATTAAAATTTGCGACAGTAAAAAATTAATATTTTGAATAATTTACTATAGAAAAGGCAATCCCTGGCGGATTTGAAATTTGCGACAGTTGAAAATTATTTTTTGAATAATTTACTATAGAAAAGGCAATCCCTGGCGTAATTAAAATTTGCGATAGTAAAAAATTATTTTTTGAATAATTTACTATAGAAAAGGCAATCCCTGGCGTAATTAAAATTTGCGACAGTAGAAAATTATTTTTTTGCAAAATTTACTATAGAAAAGGCAATCCCTGGCGTATTTAAAATTTGCGACAGTAAGAAATTATTTTTTGAATAATTTACTATAGAAAAGGCAATCCCTGGCGTAATTAAAATTTGCGACAGTATAAAACTATTTTGTGAGAAATTTACTATAGAAAAGGCAATCCCTGGGATATTTAAAATTTGCGACAGTAAAAAATTATTTTTTGAATAATTTACTATAGAAAAGGCAATCCCTGGCGTAATTAAAATTTGCGACAGTTGAAAATTATTTTTTGAATAATTTACTATAGAAAAGGCAATCCCTGGCGTAATTAAAATTTGCGACAGTAAAAAATTATTTTTTGAATAATTTACTATAGAAAAGGCAATCCCAGGGATATTTAAAATTTGCGACAGTAAAAAATTATTTTTTGAATAAATTACTATAGAAAAGGCAATCCCTGGCGCAATTAAAATTTGCGACAGTAAAAAATTAATATTTTGAATAATTTACTATAGAAAAGGCAATCCCTGGCGGATTTGAAATTTGCGACAGTTGAAAATTATTTTTTGAATAATTTACTATAGAAAAGGCAATCCCTGGCGTAATTAAAATTTGCGATAGTAAAAAATTATTTTTTGAATAATTTACTATAGAAAAGGCAATCCCTGGCGTAATTAAAATTTGCGACAGTAGAAAATTATTTTTTTGCAAAATTTACTATAGAAAAGGCAATCCCTGGCGTATTTAAAATTTGCGACAGTAAGAAATTATTTTTTGAATAATTTACTATAGAAAAGGCAATCCCTGGCGTAATTAAAATTTGCGACAGTATAAAACTATTTTGTGAGAAATTTACTATAGAAAAGGCAATCCCTGGGATATTTAAAATTTGCGACAGTAAAAAATTATTTTTTGAATAATTTACTATAGAAAAGGCAATCCCTGGCGTAATTAAAATTTGCGACAGTTGAAAATTATTTTTTGAATAATTTACTATAGAAAAGGCAATCCCTGGCGTAATTAAAATTTGCGACAGTAAAAAATTATTTTTTGAATAATATACTATAGAAAAGGCAATCCCTGGCGCAATTAAAATTTGCGACAGTAAAAAATTAATATTTTGAATAATTTACTATAGAAAAGGCAATCCCTGCCGGATTTGAAATTTGCGACAGTTGAAAATTATATTTTGAATAATTTACTATAGAAAAGGCAATCTCTGGCGTAATTAAAATTTGCGACAGTATAAATTTATTTTTTGAATAATTTACTATAGAAAAGGCAATCCCTGGCGTAATTAAAATTTGCGACAGTTGAAAATTATTTTTTGAATAATTTACTATAGAAAAGGCAATCCCTGGCGTAATTAAAATTTACGATAGTAAAAAATTATTTTTTGAATAATTTACTATAGAAAAGGCAATCCCTGGCGTAATTAAAATTTGCGACAGTAGAAAATTATTTTTTTGCAAAATTTACTATAGAAAAGGCAATCCCTGGCGAAATTAAAATTTGCGACAGTAGAAAATTATTTTTTGAATAATTTACTATAGAAAAGGCAATACCTGGCGGATTTGAAATTTGCGACAGTAAAAAATTAATATTTTGAATAATTTACTATAGAAAAGGCAATCCCTGGCGGATTTGAAATTTGCGATAGTAAAAAATTATTTTTTGAATAATTTACTATAGAAAAGGCAATCCCTGGCGGATTTGAAATTTGCGACAGTTGAAATTTATTTTTTGAATAATTTACTATAGAAAAGGCAATCCCTGGCGTAATTAAAATTTGCGACAGTAGAAAATTATTTTTTTGCAAAATTTACTATAGAAAAGGCAATCCCTGGCGTAATTAAAATTTGCGACAGTAGAAAATTATTTTTTGAATAATTTACTATAGAAAAGGCAATACCTGGCGCAATTAAAATTTGCGACAGTAAAAAATTATTTTTTGAATAATTTACTATAGAAAAGGCAATCCCTGGCGGATTTGAAATTTGCGACAGTAAAAAATTATTTTTTGAATAATTTACTATAGAAAAGGCAATCCCTGGCGCACTTAAAATTTGCGACAGTATAAAATTATTTTTTGAATAATTTACTATAGAAAAGACAATCCCTGGCGGATTTGAAATTTGCGACAGTAAAAAAATATTTTTTGAATAATTTACTATAGAAAAGGCAATCCCTGGCGCACATAAAATTTGCGATAGTAAAAAATTAATATGTGAGAAATTTACTATAGAAAAGGCAATCCCTGGGATATTTAAAATTTGCGACAGTAAAAAATTATTTTTTGAATAATTTACTATAGAAAAGGCAACCCCTGGCGCGATTAAAATTTGCGACAGTAAAAAATTATTTTTTGAATAATTTACTATAGAAAAGGCAATCCCTGGCGTAATTAAAATTTGCGACAGTAGAAAATTATTTTTTTGCAAAATTTACTATAGAAAAGGCAATCTCTGGCGTATTTAAAATTTTCGACAGTAAGAAATTATTTTTTGAATAATTTACTATAGAAGAGGCAATCCCTGGCGTAATTAAAATTTGCGACAGTATAAAATTATTTTGTGAGAAATTTACTATAGAAAAGGCAATCCCTGGGATATTTAAAATTTGCGACAGTAAAAAATTATTTTTTGAATAATTTACTATAGAAAAGGCAATCACTGGCGTAATTAAAATTTGCGACAGTTGAAAATTATTTTTTGAATAATTTACTATAGAAAAGGCAATCCCTGGCGTAATTAAAATTTGCGACAGTAAAAAATTATTTTTTGATAATTTACTATAGAAAAGGCAATCCCTGGCGTTATTAAAATTTGCGATATTAAAAAATTTTTTTTTGAATAATTTACTATAGAAAAGGCAATCCCTGGCGTAATTAAAATTTGCGACAGTAGAAAATTATTTTTTGAATAATTTACTATAGAAAAGGCAATCCCTGGCGGATTTGAAATTTGCTACAGTAAAAAATTAATATTTTGAATAATTTACTATAGAAAAGGCAATCCCTGGGATATTTAAAATTTGCGACAGTAAAAAATTATTTTTTGAATAATTTACTATAGAAAAGGCAATCCCTGGGATATTTAAAATTTGCGACAGTAAAAAATTATTTTTTGAATAATTTACTATAGAAAAGGCAATCCCTGGCGCAATTAAAATTTGCGACAGTAGAAAATTATTTTTTGAATAATTCACTATAGAAAAGGCAATCCCTGGGATATTCAAAATTTGCGACAGTAGAAAATTATTTTTTTGCAAAATTTACTATAGAAAAGGAAATCCCTGGCGTAATTAAAATTTGCGACAGTAGAAAATTATTTTTTTGCAAAATTTACTATAGAAAAGGCAATCCCTGGCGCAATTAAAATTTGCGACAGTAGAAAATTATTTTTTGAATAATTTACTATAGAAAAGGCAATCCCTGGGATATTTAAAATTTGCGACAGTAGAAAATTATTTTTTGAATAATTTAATATAGAAAAGGCAATCCCTGGCGTAATTAAAATTTGCGACAGTATAAAATTATTTTTTGAATAATTTACTATAGAAAAGGCAATCCCTGGCGTAATTAAAATTCGCGACAGTAGAAAATTATTTTTTGAATAATTTACTATAGAAAAGGCAATCCCTGGCGTAATTAAAATTTGCGACAGTTGAAAATTATTTTTTGAATAATTTACTATAGAAAAGGCAATCCCTGGCGTAATTAAAATTTGCGACAGTATAAAATTATTTTTGGAATAATTTACTATAGAAAAGGCAATCCCTGGGATATTTAAAATTTGCGACAGTAGAAAATTATTTTTTGCAAAATTTAATATAGAAAAGGCAATCCCTGGCGTAATTAAAATTTGCGACAGTAGAAAATTATTTTTTGAATAATTTACTATAGAAAAGGCAATACCTGGCGGATTTGAAATTTGCACCAGTAGAAAATTATTTTTTGAATAATTTACTATAGAAAATGCAATCCCTGGCGCAATTAAAATTTGCGACAGTAGAAAATTATTTTTTGAATAATTTACTATAGAAAAGGCAATCCCTGGGATATTTAAAATTTGCGACAGTAGAAAATTATTTTTTGAATAATTTACTATAGAAAAGGCAATCCCTGGGATATTTAAAATTTGCGACAGTAAAAAATTATTTTTTGAATAACTTACTATAGAAAAGGCAATCCCTGGCGCAATTAAAATTTGCGACAGTAGAAAATTATTTTTTGAATAATTTACTATAGAAAAGGCAATCCCTGGGATATTTAAAATTTGCGACAGTAGAAAATTATTTTTTGAATAATTTACTATAGAAAAGGCAATCCCTGGGATATTTAAAATTTGCGACAGTAAAAAATTATTTTTTGAATAACTTACTATAGAAAAGGCAATCCCTGGCGGATTTGAAATTTGCGACAGTAAAAAATTATTTTTTGAATAATTTACTATAGAAAAGGCAATCCCTGGCGTAATTAAAATTTGAGACAGTATAAAATTATTTTGTGAGAAATTTACTATAGAAAAGGCAATCCCTGGGATATTTAAAATTTGCGACAGTAAAAAATTATTTTTTTGCAAAATTTACTATAGAAAAGGCAATCCCTGGCGCAATTAAAATTTGCGACAGTAGAAAATTATTTTTTGAATAATTTACTATAGAAAAGGCAATCCCTGGGATATTTAAAATTTGCGACAGTAGAAAATTATTTTTTGAATAATTTACTATAGAAAAGGCAATCCCTGGGATATTTAAAATTTGCGACAGTAAAAAATTATTTTTTGAATAACTTACTATAGAAAAGGCAATCCCTGGCGGATTTGAAATTTGCGACAGTAAAAAATTATTTTTTTGCAAAATTTACTATAGAAAAGGCAATCCCTGGCGCAATTAAAATTTGCGACAGTAGAAAATTATTTTTTGAATAATTTATTATAGAAAAGGCAATCCCTGGGATATTTAAAATTTGCGACAGTAGAAAATTATTTTTTGAATAATTTACTATAGAAAAGGCAATCCCTGGCGGATTTGAAATTTGCGACAGTAAAAAATTATTTTTTGAATAATTTACTATAGAAAAGGCAATCCCTGGCGTAATTAAAATTTGCGACAGTAGAAAATTATTTTTTTGCAAAATTTACTATAGAAAAGGCAATCCCTGGCGTATTTAAAATTTGCGACAGTAAGAAATTATTTTTTGAATAATTTACTATAGAAAAGGCAATCCCTGGCGTAATTAAAATTTGCGACAGTATAAAATTATTTTGTGAGAAATTTACTATAGAAAAGGCAATCCCTGGGATATTTAAAATTTGCGACAGTAAAAAATTATTTTTTGAATAATTTACTATAGAAAAGGCAATCACTGGCGTAATTAAAATTTGCGACAGTTGAAAATTATTTTTTGAATAATTTACTATAGAAAAGGCAATCCCTGGCGTAATTAAAATTTGCGACAGTAAAAAATTATTTTTTGATAATTTACTATAGAAAAGGCAATCCCTGGCGTAATTAAAATTTGCGATATTAAAAAATTATTTTTTGAATAATTTACTATAGAAAAGGCAATCCCTGGCGTAATTAAAATTTGCGACAGTAGAAAATTATTTTTTGAATAATTTACTATAGAAAAGGCAATCCCTGGCGGATTTGAAATTTGCTACAGTAAAAAATTAATATTTTGAATAATTTACTATAGAAAAGGCAATCCCTGGGATATTTAAAATTTGCGACAGTAAAAAATTATTTTTTGAATAATTTACTATAGAAAAGGCAATCCCTGGGATATTTAAAATTTGCGACAGTAAAAAATTATTTTTTGAATAATTTACTATAGAAAAGGCAATCCCTGGCGCAATTAAAATTTGCGACAGTAGAAAATTATTTTTTGAATAATTCACTATAGAAAAGGCAATCCCTGGGATATTCAAAATTTGCGACAGTAGAAAATTATTTTTTTGCAAAATTTACTATAGAAAAGGAAATCCCTGGCGTAATTAAAATTTGCGACAGTAGAAAATTATTTTTTTGCAAAATTTACTATAGAAAAGGCAATCCCTGGCGCAATTAAAATTTGCGACAGTAGAAAATTATTTTTTGAATAATTTACTATAGAAAAGGCAATCCCTGGGATATTTAAAATTTGCGACAGTAGAAAATTATTTTTTGAATAATTTAATATAGAAAAGGCAATCCCTGGCGTAATTAAAATTTGCGACAGTATAAAATTATTTTTTGAATAATTTACTATAGAAAAGGCAATCCCTGGCGTAATTAAAATTCGCGACAGTAGAAAATTATTTTTTGAATAATTTACTATAGAAAAGGCAATCCCTGGCGTAATTAAAATTTGCGACAGTTGAAAATTATTTTTTGAATAATTTACTATAGAAAAGGCAATCCCTGGCGTAATTAAAATTTGCGACAGTATAAAATTATTTTTGGAATAATTTACTATAGAAAAGGCAATCCCTGGGATATTTAAAATTTGCGACAGTAGAAAATTATTTTTTGCAAAATTTAATATAGAAAAGGCAATCCCTGGCGTAATTAAAATTTGCGACAGTAGAAAATTATTTTTTGAATAATTTACTATAGAAAAGGCAATACCTGGCGGATTTGAAATTTGCACCAGTAGAAAATTATTTTTTGAATAATTTACTATAGAAAATGCAATCCCTGGCGCAATTAAAATTTGCGACAGTAGAAAATTATTTTTTGAATAATTTACTATAGAAAAGGCAATCCCTGGGATATTTAAAATTTGCGACAGTAGAAAATTATTTTTTGAATAATTTACTATAGAAAAGGCAATCCCTGGGATATTTAAAATTTGCGACAGTAAAAAATTATTTTTTGAATAACTTACTATAGAAAAGGCAATCCCTGGCGCAATTAAAATTTGCGACAGTAGAAAATTATTTTTTGAATAATTTACTATAGAAAAGGCAATCCCTGGGATATTTAAAATTTGCGACAGTAGAAAATTATTTTTTGAATAATTTACTATAGAAAAGGCAATCCCTGGGATATTTAAAATTTGCGACAGTAAAAAATTATTTTTTGAATAACTTACTATAGAAAAGGCAATCCCTGGCGGATTTGAAATTTGCGACAGTAAAAAATTATTTTTTGAATAATTTACTATAGAAAAGGCAATCCCTGGCGTAATTAAAATTTGCGAAAGTATAAAATTATTTTGTGAGAAATTTACTATAGAAAAGGCAATCCCTGGGATATTTAAAATTTGCGACAGTAAAAAATTATTTTTTTGCAAAATTTACTATAGAAAAGGCAATCCCTGGCGCAATTAAAATTTGCGACAGTAGAAAATTATTTTTTGAATAATTTACTATAGAAAAGGCAATCCCTGGGATATTTAAAATTTGCGACAGTAGAAAATTATTTTTTGAATAATTTACTATAGAAAAGGCAATCCCTGGGATATTTAAAATTTGCGACAGTAAAAAATTATTTTTTGAATAACTTTCTATAGAAAAGGCAATCCCTGGCGGATTTGAAATTTGCGACAGTAAAAAATTATTTTTTTGCAAAATTTACTATAGAAAAGGCAATCCCTGGCGCAATTAAAATTTGCGACAGTAGAAAATTATTTTTTGAATAATTTACTATAGAAAAGGCAATCCCTGGGATATTTAAAATTTGCGACAGTAGAAAATTATTTTTTGAATAATTTACTATAGAAAATGCAATCCCTGGCGCAATTAAAATTTGCGACAGTAGAAAATTATTTTTTGAATAATTTACTATAGAAAAGGCAATCCCTGGGATATTTAAAATTTGCGACAGTAGAAAATTATTTTTTGAATAATTTACTATAGAAAAGGCAATCCCTGGGATATTTAAAATTTGCGACAGTAAAAAATTATTTTTTGAATAACTTACTATAGAAAAGGCAATCCCTGGCGCAATTAAAATTTGCTACAGTAGAAAATTATTTTTTGAATAATTTACTATAGAAAAGGCAATCCCTGGGATATTTAAAATTTGCGACAGTAGAAAATTATTTTTTGAATAATTTACTATAGAAAAGGCAATCCCTGGGATATTTAAAATTTGCGACAGTAAAAAATTATTTTTTGAATAACTTACTATAGAAAAGGCAATCCCTGGCGGATTTGAAATTTGCGACAGTAAAAAATTATTTTTTGAATAATTTACTATAGAAAAGGCAATCCCTGGCGTAATTAAAATTTGCGACAGTATAAAATTATTTTGTGAGAAATTTACTATAGAAAAGGCAATCCCTGGGATATTTAAAATTTGCGACAGTAAAAAATTATTTTTTTGCAAAATTTACTATAGAAAAAGGCATTCCCTGGCGCAATTAAAATTTGCGACAGTAGAAAATTATTTTTTGAATAATTTACTATAGAAAAGGCAATCCCTGGGATATTTAAAATTTGCGACAGTAGAAAATTATTTTTTGAATAATTTACTATAGAAAAGGCAATCCCTGGGATATTTAAAATTTGCGACAGTAAAAAATTATTTTTTGAATAACTTACTATAGAAAAGGCAATCCCTGGCGCAATTAAAATTTGCGACAGTAGAAAATTATTTTTTGAATAATTTACTATAGAAAAGGCAATCCCTGGGATATTTAAAATTTGCGACAGTAGAAAATTATTTTTTGAATAATTTACTATAGAAAAGGCAATCCCTGGGATATTTAAAATTTGCGACAGTAAAAAATTATTTTTGAATAACTTACTATAGAAAAGGCAATCCCTGGCGCAATTAAAATTTGCGACAGTAGAAAATTATTTTTTGAATAATTTACTATAGAAAAGGCAATCCCTGGGATATTTAAAATTTGCGACAGTAGAAAATTATTTTTTGAATAATTTACTATAGAAAAGGCAATCCCTGGGATATTTAAAATTTGCGACAGTAAAAAATTATTTTTTGAATAACTTACTATAGAAAAGGCAATCCCTGGCGGATTTGAAATTTGCGACAGTAAAAAATTATTTTTTGAATAATTTACTATAGAAAAGGCAATCCCTGGCGTAATTAAAATTTGCGAAAGTATAAAATTATTTTGTGAGAAATTTACTATAGAAAAGGCAATCCCTGGGATATTTAAAATTTGCGACAGTAAAAATTATTTTTTGCAAAATTTACTATAGAAAAGGCAATCCCTGGCGCAATTAAAATTTGCGACAGTAGAAAATTATTTTTTGAATAATTTACTATAGAAAAGGCAATCCCTGGGATATTTAAAATTTGCGACAGTAGAAAATTATTTTTGAATAATTTACTATAGAAAAGGCAATCCCTGGGATATTTAAAATTTGCGACAGTAAAAAATTATTTTTTGAATAACTTTCTATAGAAAAGGCAATCCCGGCGGATTTGAAATTTGCGACAGTAAAAAATTATTTTTTGCAAAATTTACTATAGAAAAGGCAATCCCTGGCGCAATTAAAATTTGCGACAGTAGAAAATTATTTTTTGAATAATTTACTATAGAAAAGGCAATCCCTGGGATATTTAAAATTTGCGACAGTAGAAAATTATTTTTGAATATTTACTATAGAAAATGCAATCCCTGGCGCAATTAAAATTTGCGACAGTAGAAAATTATTTTTTGAATAATTTACTATAGAAAAGGCAATCCCTGGGATATTTAAAAATTTGCGACAGTAGAAAATTATTTTTTGAATAATTTACTATAGAAAAGGCAATCCCTGGGATATTTAAAATTTGCGACAGTAAAAAATTATTTTTTGAATAACTTACTATAGAAAAGGCAATCCCTGGCGCAATTAAATTTGCGACAGTAGAAAATTATTTTTTGAATAATTTACTATAGAAAAGGCAATCCCTGGGATATTTAAAATTTGCGACAGTAGAAAATTATTTTTTGAATAATTTACTATAGAAAAGGCAATCCCTGGGATATTTAAAATTTGCGACAGTAAAAAATTATTTTTTGAATAACTTACTATAGAAAAGGCAATCCCTGGCGGATTTGAAATTTGCGACAGTAAAAAATTATTTTTTGAATAATTTACTATAGAAAAGGCAATCCCTGGCGTAATTAAAATTTGCGACAGTATAAAATTATTTTGTGAGAAATTTACTATAGAAAAGGCAATCCCTGGGATATTTAAAATTTGCGACAGTAAAAAATTATTTTTTGCAAAATTTACTATAGAAAAGGCATTCCCTGGCGCAATTAAAATTTGCGACAGTAGAAAATTATTTTTGAATAATTTACTATAGAAAAGGCAATCCCTGGGATATTTAAAATTTGCGACAGTAGAAAATTATTTTTTTGAATAATTTACTATAGAAAAGGCAATCCCTGGGATATTTAAAATTTGCGACAGTAAAAAATTATTTTTTGAATAACTTACTATAGAAAAGGCAATCCTGGCGGATTTGAAATTTGCGACAGTAAAAAATTATTTTTTTGCAAAATTTACTATAGAAAAGGCAATCCCTGGCGCAATTAAAATTTGCGACAGTAGAAAATAATTTTTTGAATAATTTACTATAGAAAAGGCAATCCCTGGGATATTTAAAATTTGCGACAGTAGAAAATTATTTTTTGAATAATTTACTATAGAAAAGGCAATCCCTGGCGGATTTGAAATTTGCGACAGTAAAAAATTATTTTTTGAATAATTTACTATAGAAAAGGCAATCCCTGGCGTAATTAAAATTTGCGACAGTAGAAAATTATTTTTTTGCAAAATTTACTATAGAAAAGGCAATCCCTGGCGTATTTAAAATTTGCGACAGTAAGAAATTATTTTTTGAATAATTTACTATAGAAAAGGCAATCCCTGGCGTAATTAAAATTTGCGACAGTATAAAATTATTTTGTGAGAAATTTACTATAGAAGAGGCAATCCCTGGATATTTAAAATTTGCGACAGTAAAAAATTATTTTTTGAATA
>CAWVNZ010000920.1:0-26178 GCA_963930735.1 Dioctria linearis | reverse complement strand
GGCGTAATTAAAATTTGCGACAGTATAAAATTATTTTTTGAATAATTTACTATAGAAAAGGCAATCCCTGGCGTAATTAAAATTTGCGACAGTATAAGATTATTTTTTGAATAATTTACTATAGAAAAGGCAATCCCTGGCGTAATTAAAATTTGCGACAGTAAAAAATTATTTTTTGAATAATTTACTATAGAAAAGGCAATCCCTGGCGTAATTAAAATTTGCGACAGTAAAAAATTATTTTTGAATAATTTACTATAGAAAAGGCAATCCCTGGGATATTTAAAATTTGCGACAGTAGAAAATAATTTTTTGAATAATTTACTATAGAAAAGGCGCAATTAAAATTTGCGACAGTAGAAAATTATTTTTTGAAAAGTTTACTATAGAAAAGGCAATCCCTGGCGCAATTAAAATTTGCGACAGTAAAAAATTATTTTTTGCAAAATTTACTGTAGAAAAGGCAATCCCTGGCGCAATTAAAACTTGCGATAGTAAAAAATTATTTTTTGAATAATTTACTGTAGAAAAGGCAATCCCTGGCGCACTTAAAATTTGCGACAGTAAAAAATTATTTTTTGAATAATTTACTATAGAAAAGGCAATCCCTGGTATATTTAAAATTTACGACAGTAAAAAATTATTTTTTGAATAATTTACTATAGAAAAGGCAATCCCTGGGATATTTAAAATTTGCGACAGTAGAAAATAATTTTTTGAATAATTTACTATAGAAAAGGCGCAATTAAAATTTGCGACAGTAGAAAATTATTTTTTGAAAAGTTTACTATAGAAAAGGCAATCCCTGGCGCAATTCAAATTTGCGACAGTAAAAAATTATTTTTTGCAAAATTTACTGTAGAAAAGGCAATCCCTGGCGCAATTAAAACTTGCGATAGTAAAAAATTATTTTTTGAATAATTTACTGTAGAAAAGGCAATCCCTGGCGCACTTAAAATTTGCGACAGTAAAAAATTATTTTTTGAATAATTTACTATAGAAAAGGCAATCCCTGGCGTATTTAAAATTTGCGACAGTAAAAAATTATTTTTTGCAAAATTTACTATAGAAAAGGCAATCCCTGGCGTATTTAAAATTTGCGACAGTATAAAATTAATTTTTGAAAAATTTACTGTAGAAAAGGCAATCCCTGGCGTAATTAAAATTTGCGACAGTAGAAAATTATATTTTGAATAATTTACTATAGAAAAGGCAATCCCTGGTATATTTAAAATTTTCGACAGTAGAAAATTATTTTTTGAATAATTTACTATAGAAAAGGCAATCCCTGGCGTATTTAAAATTTGCGACAGTAAAAAATTAATTTGTGAAAAATTTACCTGGCGAAATTGAAATTTGCGAGAGTAAAAAATTATTTTTTGAATAATTTACTATAGAAAAAGCAATCCCTGGCGTAATTAAAATTTGCGACAGTAAAAAATTATTTTTTGAATAATTTACTATAGAAAAGGCAATCCCTGGCGCACTTAAAATTTGCGACAGTAAAAAATTATTTTTTGAATAATTTACTATAGAAAAGGCAATCCCTGGCGTATTTAAAATTTGCGACAGTATAAAATTAATTTTTGAAAAATTTACTGTAGAAAAGGCAATCCCTGGCGTAATTAAAATTTGCGACAGTAGAAAATTATATTTTGAATAATTTACTATAGAAAAGGCAATCCCTGGTATATTTAAAATTTTCGACAGTAGAAAATTATTTTTTGAATAATTTACTATAGAAAAGGCAATCCCTGGCGTATTTAAAATTTGCGACAGTAAAAAATTAATTTGTGAAAAATTTACCTGGCGAAATTGAATTTTGCGAGAGTAAAAAATTATTTTTTGAATAATTTACTATAGAAAAAGCAATCCCTGGCGTATTTAAAATTTGCGACAGAATAAAATTAATTTTTGAAAAATTTACTGTAGAAAAGGCAATCCCTGGCGTAATTAAAATTTGCGACAGTAGAAAATTATATTTTGAATAATTTACTATAGAAAAGGCAATCCCTGGTATATTTAAAATTTTCGACAGTAGAAAATTATTTTTTGAATAATTTACTATAGAAAAGGCAATCCCTGGCGTATTTAAAATTTGCGACAGTAAAAAATTAATTTGTGAAAAATTTACCTGGCGAAATTGAAATTTGCGAGAGTAAAAAATTATTTTTTGAATAATTTACTATAGAAAAAGCAATCCCTGGCGTAATTAAAATTTGCGACAGTAAAAAATTATTTTTTGAATAATTTACTATAGAAAAGGCAATCCCTGGCGCACTTAAAATTTGCGACAGTAAAAAATTATTTTTTGAATAATTTACTATAGAAAAGGCAATCCCTGGCGTATTTAAAATTTGCGACAGTAGAAAATTATTTTTTGAATAATTTACTATAGAAAAGGCAATCCCTGGCGTATTTAAAATTTGCGGCAGTAAGAAATTAATTTGTGAGAAATTTACTATAGAAAAGGAAATCCCTGGGATATTTAAAATTTGCGACAGTAAAAAATTATTTTTTGAATAATTTACTATAGAAAAGGCAATCCCTGGCGCAATTAAAATTTGCGACATTAAAAAATTATTTTTTGAAAAATTTACTATAGAAAAGGCAATCCCTGGCGTAATTAAAATTTGCGACAGTAGAAAATTATTTTTTGAATAATTTACTATAAAAAAGGCAATGCCTGGCGTATTTAAAATTTGCGACAATAAAAAATTAATTTGTGAAAAGTTTACTATAGAAAAGGCAATCCCTGGCGCAATTAAAATTTGCGACAGTAAAAAATTATTTTTTGCAAAATTTACTGTAGAAAAGGCAATCCCTGGCGCAATTAAAACTTGCGATATTAAAAAATTATTTTTTGAATAATTTACTATAGAAAAGGCAATCCCTGGCGCACTTAAAATTTGCGACAGTATAAAATTATTTTTTGCAAAATTTACTATAGAAAAGGCAATCCCTGGCGTATTTAAAATTTGCGACAGTATAAAATTAATTTTTGAAAAATTTACTGTAGAAAAGGCAATCCCTGGCGCAATTAAAATTTGCGACAGTAGAAAATTATTTTATGAAAAATTTACTGTAGAAAAGGCAATCCCTGGCGCAATTAAAATTTGCGACAGTAAAAAATTATTTTTTGACTAATTTACTATAGAAAAGGCAATCCCTGGCGTAATTAAAATTTGTCACAGTAGAAAATTATTTTTTGAATAATTTACTATAGAAAAGGCAATCCGTGGCGTAATTAAAATTTGCGACAGTATAAAATTATTTTTTGAATAATTTACTATAGAAAAGGAAATCCCTGGCGCAATTAAAATTTGCGACAGTATAAAATTATTTTTTGAATAATTTATTATAGAAAAGGCAATCCCTGGCGTAGTTAAAATTTGCGACAGTAAAAAATTATTTTTTGAATAATTTACTATAGAAAAGGCAATCCCTGGCGCACTTAAAATTTGCGACAGTATAAAATTATTTTTTGAATAATTTACTTTAGAAAAAGCAATCCCTGGCGTAATTAAAATTTGCGACAGTAGAAAATTATTTTTTGAATAATTTACTATAGAAAAGGCAATCCTTGGCGTAATTAAAATTTGCGACAGTATCAAATTATTTTGTGAGAAATTTACTATATAAAAGGCAATCCCTGGGATATTTAAAATTTGCGACAGTATAAAATTATTTTTTGAATAATTTACTATAGAAAAGGCAATCCCTGGCGTAATTAAAATTTGCGACAGTATAAAATTATTTTTTGAATAATTTACTATAGAAAAGGCAATCCCTGGCGTAATTAACATTTGCGACAGTAAAAAAATTTTTTTTGAATAATTTACTATAGAAAAGGCAAACCCTGGGATATTTAAAATTTGCGATAGTAAAAAATTATTTTTTGAAAAATTTACTGTAGAAAAGGCAATCCCTGGAGCAATTAAAATTTGCGACAGTAAAAAATTACTTTTTGAATAATTTACTATAGAAAAGACAATCCCTGGGATATTTAAAATTTGCGACAGTAAAAAATTAGTTTTTGAAAAATATACTATAGAAAAGGCAATCCCTGGCGCACTTAAAATTTGAGACAGTAAAAAATTATTTTTTGAATAATTTACTATAGAAAAGGCAATTCCTGGCGCAATTAAAATTTGCGAGAGTAAAAAATTATTTTTTGAATAATTTACTATAGAAAAGGCAATCCCTGGCGCACTTAAAATTTGCGACAATATAAAATTATTTTTTGCAAAATTTACTATAGAAAAGGCAATTCCTGGCGTATTTAAAATTTGCGACAGTATAAAATTAATTTTTGAAAAATTTACTGTAGAAAAGGCAATCCCTGGCCCAATTAAAATTTGCGACAGTAGAAAATTATTTTTTGAAAAATTTACTGTACAAAAGGCAATCCTTGGCGCAATTAAAATTTGCGACAGTAAAAAATTATTTTTTGAATAATTTACTATAGAAAAGGCAATCCTTGGCGTAATTAAAATTTACGACAGTATAAAATTATTTTTTGAATAATTTACTATAAAAAAGGCAATCCCTGGCGTAATTAAAATTTGCGACAGTAAAAAATTATTTTTTGAATATTTTACTATAGAAAAGGCAATCCCTGGCGCAATTAAAATTTGCGACAATATAAAATTATTTTTTGAATAATTTACTATAGTAATTAAAATTTGCGACAGTAGAAAATTATTTTTTGAATAATTTACTATAGAAAAGGCAATCCCTGGCGCACTTAAAATTTGCGACAGTAAAAAATTATTTTTTGAATAATTTACTATAGAAAAGGCAATCCCTGGCGCACTTAAAATTTGCGGCAGTAAAAAATTATTTTTTGAATAATTTACTATAGAAAAGGCAATCCCTGGCGTAATTAAAATTTGCGACAGTTGAAAATTATTTTTTGAATAATTTACTATAGAAAAGGCAATCCCTGGCGCACTTAAAATTTGCGACAGTATAAAATTATTTTTTGAATAATTTACTATAGAAAAGGCAATCCCTGGCGTAATTGAAATTTGCGACAGTAAAAAATTATTTTTTGAATAATTTACTATAGAAAAGGCAATCCCTGGCGTATTTAAAATTTGCGACAGTAGAAAATTATTTTTTGAATAATTTACTATAGAAAAGGCAATCCCTGGCGTATTTAAAATTTGCGACAGTATAAAATTATTTTTTGAATAATTTACTACAGAAAAGGCAATCCCTGGGATATTTAAAATTTGCGACAGTAGAAAATTATTTTTTGAAAAATTTACCTGGCGAAATTGAAATTTGCGACAGTAAAAAATTATTTTTTGAATAATTTACTATAGAAAAGGCAATCCCTGGCGCACTTAAAATTTGCGACAGTATAAAATTATTTTTTGAATAATTTACTATAGAAAAGGCAATCCCTGGCGTAACTAAAATTTGCGACAGTAAAAAATTATTTTTTGAATAATTTACTATAGAAAAGGCAATCCCTGGCGTAATTAAAATTTGCGACAGTATAAAATTATTTTTTGAATAATTTACTATAGAAAAGGCAATCCCTGGCGTATTTAAAATTTTCGACAGTAAAAAAATGTTTTTTGAATAATTTACTATAGAAAAGGCAATCCCTGGCGTATTTAAAATTTGCGACAGTATAAAATTATTTTTTGAATAATTTACTATAGAAAAGGCAATCCCTGGCGTATTTAAAATTTTCGACAGTAAAAAATTATTTTTTGAATAATTTACTATAGAAAAGGCAATCCCTGGCGTAATTAAAACTTGCGATAGTAAAAAATTATTTTTTGAAAAATTTACTATAGAAAAGGCAATCCCTGGCGTAATTAAAATTTGCGACAGTATAAAATTATTTTTTGAATAATTTACTATAGAAAAGGCAATCCCTGGCGTATTTAAAATTTTCGACAGTAAAAAAATGTTTTTTGAATAATTTACTATAGAAAAGGCAATCCCTGGCGTAACTAAAATTTGCGACAGTAAAAAATTATTTTTTGAATAATTTACTATAGAAAAGGCAATCCCTGGCGTAATTAAAATTTGCGACAGTATAAAATTATTTTTTGAATAATTTACTATAGAAAAGGCAATCCCTGGCGTATTTAAAATTTTCGACAGTAAAAAAATGTTTTTTGAATAATTTACTATAGAAAAGGCAATCCCTGGCGTAATTAAAATTTGCGACAGTATAAAATTATTTTTTGAATAATTTACTATAGAAAAGGCAATCCCTGGCGTATTTAAAATTTTCGACAGTAAAAAAATGTTTTTTGAATAATTTACTATAGAAAAGGCAATCCCTGGCGCACTTAAAATTTGCGACAGTATAAAATTATTTTTTGAATAATTTACTATAGAAAAGGCAATCCCTGGCGTAACTAAAATTTGCGACAGTAAAAAATTATTTTTTGAATAATTTACTATAGAAAAGGCAATCCCTGGCGTAATTAAAATTTGCGACAGTATAAAATTATTTTTTGAATAATTTACTATAGAAAAGGCAATCCCTGGCGTATTTAAAATTTTCGACAGTAAAAAAATGTTTTTTGAATAATTTACTATAGAAAAGGCAATCCCTGGCGTATTTAAAATTTGCGACAGTATAAAATTATTTTTTGAATAATTTACTACAGAAAAGGCAATCCCTGGGATATTTAAAATTTGCGACAGTAGAAAATTATTTTTTGAAAAATTTACCTGGCGAAATTGAAATTTGCGACAGTAAAAAATTATTTTTTGAATAATTTACTATAGAAAAGGCAATCCCTGGCGCACTTAAAATTTGCGACAGTATAAAATTATTTTTTGAATAATTTACTATAGAAAAGGCAATCCCTGGCGTAACTAAAATTTGCGACAGTAAAAAATTATTTTTTGAATAATTTACTATAGAAAAGGCAATCCCTGGCGTAATTAAAATTTGCGACAGTATAAAATTATTTTTTGAATAATTTACTATAGAAAAGGCAATCCCTGGCGTATTTAAAATTTTCGACAGTAAAAAAATGTTTTTTGAATAATTTACTATAGAAAAGGCAATCCCTGGCGTATTTAAAATTTGCGAAAGTAAGAAATTAATTTGTGAGAAATTTACTATAGAAAAGGCAATCCCTGGGATATTTAAAATTTGCGACAGTAAAAAATTATTTTTTGAAAAATTTACTATAGAAAAGGCAATCCCTGGCGTAATTAAAATTTGCGACAGTAAAAAATTAGTTTTTGAATAATTTACTATAGAAAAGGCAATCCCTGGCGTATTTAAAATTTTCGACAGTAAAAAATTATTTTTTGAATAATTTACTATAGAAAAGGCAATCCCTGGCGTAATTAAAACTTGCGATAGTAAAAAATTATTTTTTGAAAAATTTACTATAGAAAAGGCAATCCCTGGCGTAATTAAAATTTGCGACAGAATAAAATTGTTTTTTGAATAATTTACTATAGAAAAGGCAATCCCTGGCGTAATTAAAATTTGCGACAGTATAAAATTATTTTTTGAATAATTTACTATAGAAAAGGCAATCCCTGGCGTATTTAAAATTTTCGACAGTAAAAAAATGTTTTTTGAATAATTTACTATAGAAAAGGCAATCCCTGGCGTATTTAAAATTTGCGACAGTATAAAATTATTTTTTGAATAATTTACTATAGAAAAGGCAATCCCTGGCGTAATTAAAATTTGCGACAGTAAAAAATTAATATTTTGAATAATTTACTATAGAAAAGGCAATCCCTGGCGTAATTAAAATTTGCGACAGTAAAAAATTATTTTTTGAATAATTTACTATAGAAAAGGCAATCCCTGGCGCACTTAAAATTTGCGACAGTATAAAATTATTTTGTGAATAATTTACTATAGAAAAGGCAATCCCTGGCGTAATTAAAATTTGCGACAGTAAAAAATTATTTTTTGAATAATTTACTATAGAAAAGGCAATCCCTGGCGTATTTAAAATTTGCGAAAGTAGAAAATTATTTTTTGAATAATTTACTATAGAAAAGGCAATCCCCGGCGTAATTAAAATTTGCGACAGTATAAAATTATTTTTTGAATAATTTACTATAGAAAAGGCAATCCCTGGCGTATTTAAAATTTTCGACAGTAAAAAATAGTTTTTTGAATAATTTACTATAGAAAAGGCAATCCCTGGCGTATTTAAAATTTGCGACAGTAGAAAATTATTTTTTGAATAATTTACTATAGAAAAGGCAATCCCTGGCGTATTTAAAATTTGCGGCAGTAAGAAATTAATTTGTGAGAAATTTACTATAGAAAAGGAAATCCCTGGGATATTTAAAATTTGCGACAGTAAAAAATTTTTTTTTGAATAATTTACTATAGAAAAGGCAATCCCTGGCGCAATTAAAATTTGCGACAGTAAAAAATTATTTTTTGAAAAATTTACTATAGAAAAGGCAATCCCTGGCGTAATTAAAATTTGCGACAGTAGAAAATTATTTTTTGAATAATTTACTATAAAAAAGGCAATGCCTGGCGTATTTAAAATTTGCGACAATAAAAAATTAATTTGTGAAAAGTTTACTATAGAAAAGGCAATCCCTGGCGCAATTAAAATTTGCGACAGTAAAAAATTATTTTTTGCAAAATTTACTGTAGAAAAGGCAATCCCTGGCGCAATTAAAACTTGCGATATTAAAAAATTATTTTTTGAATAATTTACTATAGAAAAGGCAATCCCTGGCGCACTTAAAATTTGCGACAGTATAAAATTATTTTTTGCAAAATTTACTATAGAAAATGCAATCCCTGGCGTATTTAAAATTTGCGACAGTATAAAATTAATTTTTGAAAAATTTACTGTAGAAAAGGCAATCCCTGGCGCAATTAAAATTTGCGACAGTAGAAAATTATTTTTTGAAAAATTTACTGTAGAAAAGGCAATCCCTGGCGCAATTAAAATTTGCGACAGTAAAAAATTATTTTTTGACTAATTTACTATAGAAAAGGCAATCCCTGGCGTAATTAAAATTTGTCACAGTAGAAAATTATTTTTTGAATAATTTGCTATAGAAAAGGCAATCCGTGGCGTAATTAAAATTTGCGACAGTATAAAATTATTTTTTGAATAATTTACTATAGAAAAGGCAATTCCTGGCGCAATTAAAATTTGCGACAGTATAAAATTATTTTTTGAATAATTTACTATAGAAAAGGCAATCCCTGGCGTAGTTAAAATTTGCGACAGTAAAAAATTATTTTTTGAATAATTTACTATAGAAAAGGCAATCCCTGGCGCACTTAAAATTTGCGACAGTATAAAATTATTTTTTGAATAATTTACTATAGAAAAGGCAATCCCTGGCGTAATTAAAATTTGCGACAGTAGAAAATTATTTTTTGAATAATTTACTATAGAAAAGGCAATCCCTGGCGTAATTAAAATTTGCGACAGTATCAAATTATTTTGTGAGAAATTTACTATATAAAAGGCAATCCCTGGGATATTTAAAATTTGCGACAGTATAAAATTATTTTTTGAATAATTTACTATAGAAAAGGCAATCCCTGGCGTAATTAAAATTTGCGACAGGATAAAATTATTTTTTGAATAATTTACTATAGAAAAGGCAATCCCTGGCGTAATCAACATTTGCGACAGTAAAAAAATTTTTTTGAATAATTTACTATAGAAAAGGCAAACCCTGGGATATTTAAAATTTGCGATAGTAAAAAATTATTTTTTGAAAAATTTTCTGTAGAAAAGGCAATCCCTGGCGCAATTAAAATTTGCGACAGTAAAAAATTATTTTTTGAATAATTTACTATAGAAAAGACAATCCCTGGGATATTTAAAATTTGCGACAGTAAAAAATTATTTTTTGAAAAATATACTATAGAAAAGGCAATCCCTGGCGCACTTAAAATTTGAGACAGTAAAAAATTATTTTTTGAATAATTTACTATAGAAAAGGCAATCCCTGGCGCAATTAAAATTTGCGAGAGTAAAAAATTATTTTTTGAATAATTTACTATAGAAAAGGCAATCCCTGGCGCACTTAAAATTTGCGACAATATAAAATTATTTTTTGCAAAATTTACTATAGAAAAGGCAATTCCTGGCGTATTTAAAATTTGCGACAGTATAAAATTAATTTTTGAAAAATTTACTGTAGAAAAGGCAATCCCTGGCCCAATTAAAATTTGCGACAGTAGAAAATTATTTTTTGAAAAATTTACTGTAGAAAAGGCAATCCCTGGCGCAATTAAAATTTGCGACAGTAAAAAATTATTTTTTGAACAATTTACTATAGAAAAGGCAATCCTTGGCGTAATTAAAATTTACGACAGTATAAAATTATTTTTTGAATAATTTACTATAGAAAAGGCAATCCCTGGCGTAATTAAAATTTGCGACAGTAAAAAATTATTTTTTGAATATTTTACTATAGAAAAGGCAATCCCTGGCGCAATTAAAATTTGCGACAATATAAAATTATTTTTTGAATAATTTACTATAGTAATTAAAATTTGCGACAGTAGAAAATTATTTTTTGAATAATTTACTATAGAAAAGGCAATCCCTGGCGCACTCAAAATTTGCGACAGTAAAAAATTATTTTTTGAATAATTTACTATAGAAAAGGCAATCCCTGGCGCACTTAAAATTTGCGGCAGTAAAAAATTATTTTTTGAATAATTTACTATAGAAAAGGCAATCCCTGGCGTAATTAAAATTTGCGACAGTTGAAATTTATTTTTTGAATAATTTACTATAGAAAAGGCAATCTCTGGCGCACTTAAAATTTGCGACAGTATAAAATTATTTTTTGAATAATTTACTATAGAAAAGGCAATCCCTGGCGTAATTGAAATTTGCGACAGTAAAAAATTATTTTTTGAATAATTTACTATAGAAAAGGCAATCCCTGGCGTATTTAAAATTTGCGACAGTAGAAAATTATTTTTTGAATAATTTACTATAGAAAAGGCAATCCCTGGCGTATTTAAAATTTGCGACAGTATAAAATTATTTTTTGAATAATTTACTACAGAAAAGGCAATCCCTGGGATATTTAAAATTTGCGACAGTAGAAAATTATTTTTTGAAAAATTTACCTGGCGAAATTGAAATTTGCGACAGTAAAAAATTATTTTTTGAATAATTTACTATAGAAAAGGCAATCCCTGGCGCACTTAAAATTTGCGACAGTATAAAATTATTTTTTGAATAATTTACTATAGAAAAGGCAATCCCTGGCGTAATTAAAATTTTCGACAGTAAAAAATTATTTTTTGAATAATTTACTATAGAAAAGGCAATCCCTGGCGTATTTAAAATTTGCGAAAGTAGAAAATTATTTTTTGAATAATTTACTATAGAAAAGGCAATCCCTGGCGTATTTAAAATTTGCGACAGTAAGAAATTAATTTGTGAGAAATTTACTATAGAAAAGGCAATCCCTGGGATATTTAAAATTTGCGACAGTAAAAAATTATTTTTTGAAAAATTTACTATAGAAAAGGTAATCCCTGGCGTAATTAAAATTTGCGACAGTAAAAAATTAGTTTTTGAATAATTTACTATAGAAAAGGCAATCCCTGGCGTATTTAAAATTTTCGACAGTAAAAAATTATTTTTTGAATAATTTACTATAGAAAAGGCAATCCCTGGCGTAATTAAAACTTGCGATAGTAAAAAATTATTTTTTGAAAAATTTACTATAGAAAAGGCAATCCCTGGCGTAATTAAAATTTGCGACAGTATAAAATTATTTTTTGAATAATTTACTATAGAAAAGGCAATCCCTGGCGTAATTAAAATTTGCGATAGTATAAAATTATTTTTTGAATAATTTACTATAGAAAAGGCAATCCCTGGCGTATTTAAAATTTTCGACAGTAAAAAAATGTTTTTTGAATAATTTACTATAGAAAAGGCAATCCCTGGCGTATTTAAAATTTGCGACAGTATAAAATTATTTTTTGAATAATTTACTATAGAAAAGGCAATCCCTGGCGTAATTAAAATTTGCGACAGTAAAAAATTAATATTTTGAATAATTTACTATAGAAAAGGCAATCCCTGGCGTAATTAAAATTTGCGACAGTAAAAAATTATTTTTTGAATAATTTACTATAGAAAAGGCAATCCCTGGCGCACTTAAAATTTGCGACAGTATAAAATTATTTTGTGAATAATTTACTATAGAAAAGGCAATCCCTGGCGTAATTAAAATTTGCGACAGTAAAAAATTATTTTTTGAATAATTTACTATAGAAAAGGCAATCCCTGGCGTATTTAAAATTTGCGAAAGTAGAAAATTATTTTTTGAATAATTTACTATAGAAAAGGCAATCCCCGGCGTAATTAAAATTTGCGACAGTATAAAATTATTTTTTGAATAATTTACTATAGAAAAGGCAATCCCTGGCGTATTTAAAATTTTCGACAGTAAAAAATTGTTTTTTGAATAATTTACTATAGAAAAGGCAATCCCTGGCGTATTTAAAATTTGCGACAGTATAAAATTATTTTTTGAATAATTTACTATAGAAAAGGCAATCCCTGGCGTAATTAAAATTTGCGACAGTAAAAAATTAATATTTTGAAAAATTTACCTGGCGAAATTGAAATTTGCGAGAGTAAAAAATTATTTTTTGAATAATTTACTATAGAAAAGGCAATCCCTGGCGTAATTAAAATTTGCGACAGTATAAAATTATTTTTTGAATAATTTACTATAGAAAAGGCAATCCCTGGCGTAATTAAAATTTGCGACAGTATAAAATTATTTTTTGAATAATTTACTATAGAAAAGGCAATCCCTGGGGTAATTAAAACTTGCGACAGTAGAAAATTATTTTTTGAATAATTTACTATAAAAAGGCAATCCCTGGGATATTTAAAATATGCGAGAGTAGAAAATTATTTTTTGAATAATTTACTATAGAAAAGGCAATCACTGGCGCAATTAAAATTTGCGACAGTAGAAAATTATTTTTTGAAAAGTTTACTATAGAAAAGGCAATCACTGGCGCAATTAAAATTTGCGACAGTAAAAAATTATTTTTTGGAAAATTTACTGTAGAAAAGGCAATCCCTGGCGCAATTAAAACTTGCGATAGTAAAAAATTATTTTTTGAAAAATTTACTGTAGAAAAGGCAATCCCTGGCGCAATTAAAATTTGCGACAGTAAAAAATTATTTTTTGAATAATTTACTATAGAAAAGGCAATCCCTGGCGCACTTAAAATTTGCGACAGTATAAAATTATTTTTTGAATAATTTACTATAGAAAAGGCAATCCCTGGCGCACTTAAAATTTGCGACAGTAAAAAATTATTTTTTGAATAATTTACTATAGAAAAGGCAATCCCTGGCGTAATTAAAATTTGCGACAGTAAAAAATTATTTTTTGAATAATTTACTATAGAAAAGGCAATCCCTGGCGTAATTAAAATTTGCGACAGTAAAAAATAATTTTTTGAATAATTTACTGTAGAAAAGGCAATCCCTGGCGTAATTAAAATTTGCGACAGTAGAAAATTATTTTTTGAATAATTTACTATAGAAAAGGCAATCCCTGGCGCACTTAAAATTTGCGACAGTATAAAATTATTTTTTGAATAATTTACTATAGAAAAGGCAATCCCTGGCGTAATTAAATTTTGCGACAGTAGAAAATTATTTTTTGAATAATTTACTATAGGAAAGGCAATCCCTGGGATATTTAAAATTTGCGACAGTGGAAAATTATTTTTTGAATAATTTACTATAGAAAAGGCAATACCTGGCGCAATTAAAATTTGCGAAAGTAGAAAATTATTTTTTGAAAAGTTTACTATAGAAAAGGCAATCCCTGGCGCAATTAAAATTTGCGACAGTAAAAATTTATTTTTTGCAAAATTTACTGTAGAAAAGGCAATCCCTGGCGTATTTAAAATTTGCGACAGTAAAAAATTATTTTTTGAATAATTTACTATAGAAAAGGCAATCCCTGGCGCACTTAAAATTTGCGACAGTAAAAAATTATTTTTTGAATAATTTACTATAGAAAAGGCAATCCCTGGCGTATTTAAAATTTGCGACAGTAAAAAATTAATTTTTTGAAAAATTTACTGTAGAAAAGGCAATCCCTGGCGCAATTAAAATTTGCGACAGTAAAAAATTATTTTTTGAATAATTTACTATAGAAAAGGCAATCCCTGGCGCACTTAAAATTTGCGACAGTATAAAATTATTTTTTGAATAATTTACTATAGAAAAGGCAATCCCTGGCGTAATTAAAATTTGCGACAGTAGAAAATTATTTTTTGAATAATTTACTATAGAAAAGGCAATCCCTGGGATATTTAAAATTTGCGAAAGTAGAAAATTATTTTTTGAATAATTTACTATAGAAAAGGCAATCCCTGGCGCAATTAAAATTTGCGACAGTAAAAAATTATTTTTTGAATAATTTACTATAGAAAAGGCAATCCCTGGCGCACTTAAAATTTGCGACAGTATAAAATTAGTTTTTGAATAATTTACTATAGAAAAGGCAATCCCTGGCGTAATTAAAATTTGCGACAGTAGAAAATTATTTTTTGAATAATTTACTATAGAAAAGGCAATCCCTGGGTTATTTAAAATTTGCGACAGTAGAAAATTCTTTTTTGAATAATTTACTATAGAAAAGGCAATCCCTGGCGCAATTAAAATTTGCGACAGTAGAAAATTATTTCTTGAAAAGTTTACTATAGAAAAGGCAATCCCTGGCGCAATTAAAATTTGCGACAGTAAAAAATTATTTTTTGAATAATTTACTATAGAAAAGGCAATCCCTGGCGTATTTAAAATTTGCGACAGTAAAAAATTATTTTTTGAATAATTTACTATAGAAAAGGCAATCCCTGGCGTAATTAAATTTTGCGACAGTAGAAAATTATTTTTTGAATAATTTACTATAGGAAAGGCAATCCCTGGGATATTTAAAATTTGCGACAGTGGAAAATTATTTTTTGAATAATTTACTATAGAAAGGCAATACCTGGCGCAATTAAAATTTGCGAAAGTAGAAAATTATTTTTTGAAAAGTTTACTATAGAAAAGGCAATCCCTGGCGCAATTAAAATTTGCGACAGTAAAAATTTATTTTTTGCAAAATTTACTGTAGAAAAGGCAATCCCTGGCGTATTTAAAATTTGCGACAGTAAAAAATTATTTTTTGAATAATTTACTATAGAAAAGGCAATCCCTGGCGCACTTAAAATTTGCGACAGTAAAAAATTATTTTTTGAATAATTTACTATAGAAAAGGCAATCCCTGGCGTATTTAAAATTTGCGACAGTAAAAAATTAATTTTTTGAAAAATTTACTGTAGAAAAGCAATCCCTGGCGCAATTAAAATTTGCGACAGTAAAAAATTATTTTTTGAATAATTTACTATAGAAAAGGCAATCCCTGGCGCACTTAAAATTTGCGACAGTATAAAATTATTTTTTGAATAATTTACTATAGAAAAGGCAATCCCTGGCGTAATTAAAATTTGCGACAGTAGAAAATTATTTTTTGAATAATTTACTATAGAAAAGGCAATCCCTGGGATATTTAAAATTTGCGAAAGTAGAAAATTATTTTTTGAATAATTTACTATAGAAAAGGCAATCCCTGGCGCAATTAAAATTTGCGACAGTAAAAAATTATTTTTTGAATAATTTACTATAGAAAAGGCAATCCCTGGCGCACTTAAAATTTGCGACAGTATAAAATTAGTTTTTGAATAATTTACTATAGAAAAGGCAATCCCTGGCGTAATTAAAATTTGCGACAGTATAAAATTATTTTTTGCAAAATTTACTATAGAAAAGGCAATCCCTGGCGTAATTAAAATTTGCGACAGTATAAAATTATTTTTTGAATAATTTACTATAGAAAAGGCAATCCCTGGCTTAATTAAAATTTGCAACAGTATAAAATTATTTTTTGAATAATTTACTATAGAAAAGGCAATCCCTGGCGTAATTAAAATTTGCGACAGTAGAAAATTATTTTTTGAATAATTTACTATAGAAAAGGCAATCCCTGGCGTAATTAAAATTTGCGACAGTAAAAAATTATTTTTTGAATAATTTACTATAGAAAAGGCAATCCCTGGCGTATTTAAAATTTGCGACAGTAAAAAATTAATATTTTGAAAAATTTACTGTAGAAAAGGCAATCCCTGGCGCAATTAAAATTTGCGACAGTAAAAAATTATTTTTTGAATAATTTACTATAGAAAAGGCAATTCCTGGCGCAATTAAAATTTGCGACAGTATAAAATTATTTTTTGCAAAATTTACTATAGAAAGGGCAATCCCTGGCGTAATTAAAATTTGCGACAGTATAAAATTATTTTTTGAATAATTTACTATAGAAAAGGCAATCCCTGGCGCACTTAAAATTTGCGACAGTATAAAATTAGTTTTTGAATAATTTACTATAGAAAAGGCAATCCCTGGCCTAATTAAAATTTGCGACAGTAGAAAATTATTTTTTGAATAATTTACTATAGAAAAGGCAATGTCTGGGTTATTTAAAATTTGCGACAGTAGAAAATTATTTTTTGAATAATTTACTATAGAAAAGGCAATCCCTGGCGCAATTAAAATTTGCGACAGTAGAAAATTATTTTTTGAAAAGTTTACTATAGAAAAGGCAATCCCTGGCGCAATTAAAATTTGCGACAGTAAAAAAAGTATTTTTTGAATAATTTACTATAGAAAAGGCAATCCCTGGCTTAATTAAAATTTGCGACAGTAAAAAATTATTTTTTGAATAATTTACTATAGAAAAGGCAATCCCTGGCGTATTTAAAATTTGCGACAGTACAAAATTATTTTTTGAATAATTTACTATAGAAAAGGCAATCCCTGGCGTATTTAAAATTTGCGACAGTAAAAAATTATTTTTTGAATAATTTACTATAGAAAAGGCAATCCCTGGCGCACTTAAAATTTGCGACAGTAAAAAATTATTTTTTGAATAATTTACTATAGAAAAGGCAATCCCTGGCGTAATTAAAATTTGCGACAGTAGAAAATTATTTTTTGAATAATTTACTAAAGAAAAGGCAATCCCTGGCGTATTTAAAATTTGCGACAGTAAAAAATTAATATTTTGAAAAATTTACTCTAGAAAAGGCAATCCCTGGCGCAATTAAAATTTGCGACAGTAAAAAATTATTTTTTGAATAATTTACTATAGAAAGGGCAATTCCTGGCGCAATTAAAATTTGCGACAGTATAAAATTATTTTTTGAATAATTTACTATAGAAAAGGCAATCCCTGGCGTAATTAAAATTTGCGACAGTAGAAATTTATTTTTTGAATTATTTACTATAGAAAATGCAATCCCTGGGATATTTAAAATTAGCGACAGTAGAAAATTATTTTTTGAATAATTTACTATGGAAAAGGCATTAACTGGCGTAATTAAAATTTGCGACAGTAGAAAATTATTTTTTGAATAATTTACTATAGAAAAGGCAATCCCTGGCGTATTTAAAATTTGCGACAGTAAAAAATTAATTTGTGAAAAATTTACCTGGCGAAATTGAAATTTGCGACAGTAAAAAATTATTTTTTGTTTAATTTACTATAGAAAAGGCAATCCCTGGGTTAATTAAAATTTGCGACAGTAAAAAATTATTTTTTGAATAATTTACTATAGAAAAGGCAATCCCTGGCGTAATTAAAATTTGCGACAGTATAAAATTATTTTTGGAATAATTTACTATAGAAAAGGCAATCCCTGGCGCACTTAAAATTTGCGACAGTATAAAATTATTTTTTGAATAATTTACTATAGAAAAGGCAATCCCTGGCGTAATTAAAATTTGTGACAGTAAAAAAGGCAATCCCTGGGATATCTAAAATTTGCGACAGTAAAAAATTATTTTTTGAAAAATTTACTATAGAAAAGGCAATCCCTGGCGCACTTAAAATTTGCGACAGTAAAAAATTATTTTTTGAATAATTTACTATAGAAAAGGCACTCCCTGGCGTATTTAAAATTTGCGACAGTAAAAAATTATTTTTTGAATAATTTACTATAGAAAAGGCAATCCCTGGCGTATTTAAAATTTGGGAGAGTAAAAAATTATTTTTTGAATAATTTACTATAGAGAAGGCAATCCCTGGCGCAATTAAAATTTGCGACAGTAAAAACTTATTTTTTGAAAAATTTACTATAGAAAAGGCAATCCCTGGCGTATTTAAAATTTGCGACAGTATAAAATTAATTTTTGAATAATTTACTATAGAAAAGGCAATCCCTGGCGTATTTAAAATTTGCGACAGTAAAAAATTATTTTTTGAATAATTTACTATAGAAAAGGCAATCCCTGGCGTATTTAAAATTTGCGACAGTAACAAATTATTTTTTGAATAATTTACTATAGAAAAGGCAATCCCTGGCGTATTTAAAATTTGCGACAGTAAAAAATTACTTTTTGAATAATTTACTATAGAAAAGGCAATCCCTGGCGTATTTAAAATTTGCGACAGTAAAAAATTATTTTTTGAATAATTTACTATAGAAAAGGCAATCCCTGGCGTAATTAAAATTTGCGACAGTAGAAAATTATTTTTTGAATAATTTACTATAGAAAAGGCAATCCCTGGCGTATTTAAAATTTGCGACAGTAAAAAATTAATTTGTGAAAAATTTACCTGGCGAAATTGAAATTTGCGACAGTAAAAAATTATTTTTTGAATAATTTACTATAGAAAAGGCAATCCCTGGCGTAATTAAAATTTGCGACAGTAAAAAATTATTTTTTGAATAATTTACTATAGAAAAGGCAATCCCTGGCGTATTTAAAATTTGCGACAGTAAAAAATTAATATTTTGAAAAATTTACTATAGAAAAGGCAATCCGTGGCGTAATTAAAATTTGCGACAGTAAAAAATTAGTTTTTGAATAATTTACTATAGAAAAGGCAATCCCTGGCGTATTTAAAATTTTCGACAGTAAAAAATTATTTTTTGAATAATTTACTATAGAAAAGGCAATCCCTGGCGCAATTAAAATTTGCGACAATAAAAAATTATTTTTTGAATAATTTACTATAGAAAAGGCAATCCCTGGCGCACTTAAAATTTGCGATAGTATAAAATTAGTTTTTGAATAATTTACTATAGAAAAGGCAATCCCTGGCGTAATTAAAATTTGCGACAGTAGAAAATTATTTTTTGATTAATTTACTATAGAAAAGGCAATCCCTGGGTTATTTAAAATTTGCGACAGTAGAAAATTATTTTTTGGATAATTTACTATAGAAAAGGCAATCCCTGGCGCAATTAAAATTTGCGACAGTAGAAAATTATTTTTTGAAAAGTTTACTATAGAAAAGGCAATCCCTGGCGCAAATAAAATTTGCGACAGTAAAAAATTATTTTTTTAATAATTTACTATAGAAAAGGCAATCCCAGGCGTATTTAAAATTTGCGACAGTAAAAAATTATTTTTTGAATAATTTACTATAGAAAAGGCAATCCCTGGCGCACTTAAAATTTGTGACAGTATAAAATTATTTTTTGCAAAATTTACTATAGAAAAGGCAATCCTTGGCGTAATTAAAATTTGCGACAGTATAAAATTATTTTTTGAATAATTTACTATAGAAAAGGCAATCCCTGGCTTAATTAAAATTTGCAACAGTATAAAATTATTTTTTGAATAATTTACTATAGAAAAGGCAATCCCTGGCGTAATTAAAATTTGCGACAGTAGAAAATTATTTTTTGAATAATTTACTATAGAAAAGGCAATCCCTGGCGAAAATTAAAATTTGCGACAGTAAAAAATTATTTTTTGAATAATTTACTATAGAAAAGGCAATCCCTGGCGTATTTAAAATTTGCGACAGTAAAAAATTAATATTTTGAAAAATTTACTGTAGAAAAGGCAATCCCTGGCGCAATTAAAATTTGCGACAGTAAAAAATTATTTTTTGAATAATTTACTATAGAAAAGGCAATTCCTGGCGCAATTAAAATTTGCGACAGTATAAAATTATTTTTTGCAAAATTTACTATAGAAAAGGCAATCCCTGGCGTAATTAAAATTTGCGACAGTATAAAATTATTTTTTGAATAATTTACTATAGAAAAGGCAATCCCTGGCGCACTTAAAATTTGCGACAGTATAAAATTAGTTTTTGAATAATTTACTATAGAAAAGGCAATCCCTGGCCTAATTAAAATTTGCGACAGTAGAAAATTATTTTTTGAATAATTTACTATAGAAAAGGCAATCCCTGGGTTATTTAAAATTTGCGACAGTAGAAAATTATTTTTTGAATAATTTACTATAGAAAAGGCAATCCCTGGCGCAATTAAAATTTGCGACAGTAGAAAATTATTTTTTGAAAAGTTTACTATAGAAAAGGCAATCCCTGGCGCAATTAAAATTTGCGACAGTAAAAAATTATTTTTTGAATAATTTACTATAGAAAAGGCAATCCCTGGCTTAATTAAAATTTGCGACAGTAAAAAATTATTTTTTGAATAATTTACTATAGAAAAGGCAATCCCTGGCGTATTTAAAATTTGCGACAGTACAAAATTATTTTTTGAATAATTTACTATAGAAAAGGCAATCCTTGGCGTATTTAAAATTTGCGACAGTAAAAAATTATTTTTTGAATAATTTACTATAGAAAAGGCAATCCCTGGCGCACTTAAAATTTGCGACAGTAAAAAATTATTTTTTGAATAATTTACTATAGAAAAGGCAATCCCTGGCGTAATTAAAATTTGCGACAGTAGAAAATTATTTTTTGAATAATTTACTATAGAAAAGGCAATCCCTGGCGTATTTAAAATTTGCGACAGTAAAAAATTAATATTTTGAAAAATTTACTGTAGAAAAGGCAATCCCTGGCGCAATTAAAATTTGCGACAGTAAAAAATTATTTTTTGAATAATTTACTATAGAAAAGGCAATTCCTGGCGCAATTAAAATTTGCGACAGTATAAAATTATTTTTTGAATAATTTACTATAGAAATGGTAATCCCTGGCGTAATTAAAATTTGCGACAGTAGAAAATTATTTTTTGAATAATTTACTATAGAAAATGCAATCCCTGGGATATTTAAAATTTGCGACAGTAGAAAATTATTTTTTGAATAATTTACTATAGAAAAGGCAATAACTGGCGTAATTAAAATTTGCGACAATAGAAAATTATTTTTTGAATAATTTACTATAGAAAAGGCAATCCCTGGCGTATTTAAAATTTGCGACAGTAAAAAATTAAATTGTGAAAAATTTACCTGGCGAAATTGTAATTTGCGACAATAAAAAATTATTTTTTGAATAATTTACTATAGAAAAGGCAATCCCTGGCTTAATTAAAATTTGCTACAGTAAAAAATTATTTTTTGAATAATTTACTATAGAAAAGGCAATCCCTGGCGTAATTAAAATTTGCGACAGTATAAAATTATTTTTGGAATAATTTACTATAGAAAAGGCAATCCCTGGCGCACTTAAAATTTGCGACAGTATAAAATTATTTTTTGAATAATTTACTATAGAAAAAGCAATCCCTGGCGTAATTAAAATTTGTGACAGTAAAAAATTATTTTGTGAGAAATTTACTATAGAAAAGGCAATCCCTGGGATATTTAAAATTTGCGACAGTAAAAAATTATTTTTTGAAAAATTTACTATAGAAAAGGCAATTCCTGGCGCACTTAAAATTTGCGACAGTAAAAAATTATTTTTTGAATAATTTACTATAGAAAAGGCAATCCCTGGCGCAATTAAAATTTGCGACAGTAAAAAATTATTGTTTGAATAATTTACTATAGAAAAGGCAATCCCTGGCGTAATTAAAATTTGCGATAATAAAAAATTATTTTTTGAATAATTTACTATAGAAAAGGCAATCCCTGGCGTATTTAAAATTTGCGACAGTAAAAAATTATTTTTTGAATAATTTACTATAGAAAAGGCAATCCCTGGCGTATTTAAAATTTGCGACAGTAAAAAATTATTTTTTGAATAATTTACTATAGAGAAGGCAATCCCTGGCGCAATTAAAATTTGCGACAGTAAAAAATAATTTTTTGAAAAATTTACTATAGAAAAGGCAATCCCTGGCGTATTTAAAATTTGCGACAGTATAAAATTAATTTTTGAATAATTTACTATAGAAAAGGCAATCCCTGGCGTATTTAAAATTTGCGACAGTAACAAATTATTTTTTGAATAATTTACTATAGAAAAGGCAATCCCTGGCGTATTTAAAATTTGCGACAGTAAAAAATTATTTTTTGAATAATTTACTATAGAAAAGGCAATCCCTGGCGTATTTAAAATTTGCGACAGTAAAAAATTATTTTTTGAATAATTTACTATAGAAAAGGTAATTAAAATTTGCGACAGTAGAAAATTATTTTTTGAATAATTTACTATAGAAAAGGCAATCCCTGGCGTATTTAAAATTTGCGACAGTAAAAAGTTAATTTGTGAAAAATTTACCTGGCGAAATTGAAATTTGCGACAGTAAAAAATTATTTTTTGAATAATTTACTATAGAAAAGGCAATCCCTGGCTTAATTAAAATTTGCGACAGTAAAAAATTATTTTTTGAATAATTTACTATAGAAAAGGCAATCCCTGGCGTAATTAAAATTTGCGACAGTAGAAAATTATTTTTTGAAAAATTTACTATAGAAAAGGCAATCCCTGGCGCAATTAAAATTTGCGACAGTAAAAAATTATTTTTTGAATAATTTACTATAGAAAAGGCAATCCCTGGCGTAATTAAAATTTGCGACAGTAGAAAATTATTTTTTGAATAATTTACTATAGAAAATGCAATCCCTGGGATATTTAAAATTTGCGACAGTAGAAAATTATTTTTTGAATAATTTACTATAGAAAAGGCAATAACTGGCGTAATTAAAATTTGCGACAATAGAAAATTATTTTTTGAATAATTTACTATAGAAAAGGCAATCCCTGGCGTATTTAAAATTTGCTACAGTAAAAAATTAATTTGTGAAAAATTTACCTGGCGAAATTGAAATTTGCGACAATAAAAAATTATTTTTTTGAATAATTTACTATAGAAAAGGCAATCCCTGGCTTAATTAAAATTTGCTACAGTAAAAAATTATTTTTTGAATAATTTACTATAGAAAAGGCAATCCCTGGCGTAATTAAAATTTGCGACAGTATAAAATTATTTTTGGAATAATTTACTATAGAAAAGGCAATCCCTGGCGCACTTAAAATTTGCGACAGTATAAAATTATTTTTGGAATAATTTACTATAGAAAAGGCAATCCCTGGCGCACTTAAAATTTGCGACAGTATAAAATTATTTTTTGAATAATTTACTATAGAAAAGGCAATCCCTGGCGTAATTAAAATTTGTGACAGTAAAAAATTATTTTGTGAGAAATTTACTATAGAAAAGGCAATCCCTGGGATATTTAAAATTTGCGACAGTAAAAAATTATTTTTTGAAAAATTTACTATAGAAAAGGCAATCCCTGGCGCACTAAAAATTTGCGACAGTAAAAAATTATTTTTTGAATAATTTACTATAGAAAAGGCAATCCCTGGCGCAATTAAAATTTGCGACAGTAAAAAATTATTTTTTGAATAATTTACTATAGAAAAGGCAATCCCTGGCGTATTTAAAATTTGCGACAGTAAAAAATTATTTTTTGAATAATTTACTATAGAAAAGGCAATCCCTGGCGTATTTAAAATTTGCGACAGTAAAAAATTATTTTTTGAATAATTTACTATAGAGAAGGCAATCCCTGGCGCAATTAAAATTTGCGACAGTAAAAAATTATTTTTGAAAAATTTACTATAGAAAAGGCAATCCCTGGCGTATTTAAAATTTGCGACAGTATAAAATTAATTTTTGAATAATTTACTATAGAAAAGGCAATCCCTGGCGTATTTAAAATTTGCGACAGTAAAAAATTATTTTTTGAATAATTTACTATAGAAAAGGCAATCCCTGGCGTATTTAAAATTTGCGACAGTAACAAATTATTTTTTGAATAATTTACTATAGAAAAGGCAATCCCTGGCGTATTTAAAATTTGCGACAGTAAAAAATTATTTTTTGAATAATTTACTATAGAAAAGGCAATCCCTGGCGTATTTAAAATTTGCGACAGTAAAAAATTATTTTTTGAATAATTTACTATAGAAAAGGCAATCCCTGGCGTAATTAAAATTTGCGACAGTAAAAAATTAATTTGTGAAAAATTTACCTGGCGAAATTGAAATTTGCGACAGTAAAAAATTATTTTTTGAATAATTTACTATAGAAAAGGCAATCCCTGGCTTAATTAAAATATGCGACAGTAAAAAATTATTTTTTGAATAATTTACTATAGAAAAGGCAATCCCTGGCGTAATTAAAATTTGCGACAGTAGAAAATTATTTTTTGAATAATTTACTATAGAAAAGGCAATCCCTGGCGCAATTACAATTTGCGACAGTAAAAAATTATTTTTTGAATAACTTACTATAGAAAAGGCAATCCCTGGCGCACTTAAAATTTGCGACAGTAAAAAATTAATTTGTGAAAAGTTTACTATAGAAAAGGCAATCCCTGGCGCAATTAAAATTTGCGACAGTAAAAAATTATTTTTTGCAAAATTTACTGTAGAAAAGGCAATCCCTGGCACAATTAAAACTTGCGATAGTAAAAAATTATTTTTTGCAAAATTTACTATAGAAAAGGCAATCCCTGGCGTATTTAAAATTTGCGACAGTATAAAATTAATTTTTGAAAAATTTACTGAAGAAAAGGCAATCCCTGGCGCAATTAAAATTTGCGACAGTAGAAAATTATTTTTTGAAAATTTACTGTAGAAAAGGCAATCCCTGGCGCAATTAAAATTTGCGATAGTAAAAAATTATTTTTTGAATAATTTACTATAGAAAAGGCAATCCTTGGCGTAATTAAAATTTGCGACAGTAGAAAATTATTTTTTGAATAATTTACTATAGAAAAGGCAATCCCTGGCGTAATTAAAATTTGCGACAGTAAAAAATTATTTTTTGAATAATTTACTATAGAAAAGGCAATCCCTGGCGCAATTAAAATTTGCGACAGTATAAAATTATTTTTTGAATAATTTACTATAGAAAAGGCAATCCCTGGCGTAATTAAAATTTGCGACAGTAGAAAATTATTTTTTGAATAATTTACTATAGAAAAGGCAATCCTTGGCGCACTTAAAATTTGCGACAGTAAAAAATTATTTTTTGAATAATTTACTATAGAAAAGGCAATCCCTGGCGTAATTAAAATTTGCGACAGTAGAAAATTATTTTTTGAATAATTTACTATTGAAAAAGCAATCCCTGTCGTAATTAAAATTTGCGACAGTATAAAATTATTTTTTGAATAATTTACTATACAAAAGGCAATCCCTGGCGTAATTAAAATTTGCGACAGTAGAAAATTATTTTTTGAATAATTTACTATAGAAAAGGCAATCCCTGGCGTAATTAAAATTTGCGACAGTAAAAAATTATTTTTTGAAAAATTTACTATAGAAAGGGCAATCCCTGGCGCACTTAAAATTTGCGACAGTAAAAAATTATTTTTTGCAAACTTTACTATAGAAAAGGCAATCCCTGGCGCACTTAAAATTTGCGACAGTAAAAAATTACTTTTTGAATAATTTACTATAGAAAAGGCAATCCCTGGTGCAATTAAAATTTGCGACAGTTGAAAATTATTTTTTGAAAAATTTACTATCGAAAAGGCAATCCCTGGCGTAATTAAAATTTGCGACAGTAAAAAATTATTTTTTGAATAATTTACTATAGAAAAGGCAATCCCTGGCGCAATTAAAATTTGCGACAGTAAAAAATTATTTTTTGAATAATTTACTATAGAAAAGGCAATCCCTGGCGCACTTAAAATTTGCGACATTAAAAAATTATTTTTTGAATAATTTACTATAGAAAAGGCAATCCCTGGCGTATTTAAAATTTGCGACAGTAAGAAATTAATTTGTGAGAAATTTTCTATAGAAAAGGCAATCCCTGGCGTAATTAAAATTTGCGACAGTAGAAAATTATTTTTTGAATAATTTACTATAGAAAAGGCAATCCCTGGCGTAATTGAAATTTGCGAGAGTAAAAAATTATTTTTTGCAAAATTTACTGTAGAAAAGGCA
>CAWVNZ010000919.1:0-36929 GCA_963930735.1 Dioctria linearis | reverse complement strand
AAATTGAGCTTTAAAATATAAGTTAAATACTTAAAGGAAATGCATACGCGAAATATTTCATAGCAGAGAGTATCCTACACAATGGCATTATCTAAAATTTCAAGGAATAAGGAACTCCATTTTAGGTAATTGCATCATTTTTGTAAAAATACGACTCAATCGATTCACCTGCCGAAAAACCCCACCTAATAGTAAATCGTTGGGAATGAAGTCTTTCTGTGATCCCTATCAAATTCAACAATTCTGTTTGTCAGCGTAGCCAACCAGTTCGAAGTCTGGATTATGATGACGATTTTGTTGGTAAAATCAGCATTGTCTTCTTGGGTCTCCAGAACCATAATTGATAAATTTTCGGTACTTGGAATGATCTGCTGGTTTGAGTTCGTGCTTTAGCATAAATTTTGCAAGAAGCAGGTGCAGGTCTTTTGCTACAAATCTCCTGGAGAAAACTTCTCGTAATGGAGCCCAATTGTTATGTAAAACGCTAAATTGTTTGTTCCTGAATAATCTGTGACACTTTCATTCACAGTGGTGATGTTTTCCATTGAACCGTATAGGAGAAACATGCATACGAGATCATTAATCCACTACTGATCCGATTTCTTGAAATCTCTGAATTAATCTAAAAAAAACATTGTCGCTCGATTTGGTGGTCTTCTGCGATTAAAAATTGTACGAATTTTGCGATTTGTATCAGTATATTTTTCACTATCCCACACAGCACAAATTTGTCTGTGGTATGTTACTGTACTGGGAAATCCTCTTGTTGTCCGTGGAAAATTCCGTTCGTTCCAAATTTACAACTTTGGACATGCCTGGGAGTAACGAAGTCTTGGTTCCAAATTGAATTTCCAAATCACTAAAAAATCACATCCTGAAACTTCGCCAATAAAAGAAGAAATTGCAGATGCGAATATAATTCTAATATAGCTATACGCATGTAGCTGGCTTAGACAACGCAGTCCTCATTTACCTTCTTTCAATACATATTTTTACAGACTTTGTCTGCCGCACCGGTACAAAACGTGTTGCGTAGCTTGAACATTGGACCGTTAGATGGTTTCCTGGCCGAGCGAGTACCCTGGCAGCGATGGTCGGCCAATCGTTCGATTTAGGCTCTGGTGGCTTGATCAAGAGGCCGAAACAAAATTTATTTTTGCCCAACTTTACCTTAGGTTCCTTAGCTTCCTCTGAGCAGTTGAGGTAGGACCATGCACCGGGCTCCCAGTAAAAAAATAATTCTTCTTCCCTCAGTCAGCTGGAAATTGGTTAAAGAAACGCAGCAAAATAAAAGAATTTCGTGGAAGGCTGCGTGCCATTTTTCTTTTCACGTTATGGCGTGTAAAAAATCATGCAAGACTCCAACCTTTTCTCATAACAGAACACGGACTTTTCCTTTTTTATATTAAAACTAGGATTGTTTCTTTTAGAATAAAACGTGGACCTTCTCTTTATAAGGCGCACTCAAACTTTTTAATAAAAAAAAAAACTCAGCCTTTCTTACCATAAAAAAAAACAATCTTATTTATTCGAGAACTGAGACAGAACAGTCTAGAAAAAATACAATGCGTCAACTCGCAAAGTTCTTGCGCCTACGAGGCCTCTATTACATTTTACACTCCTCCTCTAGTCTAAGCCTATTTAGCGACATCTATTTGTACAAGTTTACATCTGTTAAATTATTATCTATTGATTCTTATCTCTAATACAAAAAGGTTATCTATTTTCAGTTCAATCATCTGTCAAAGTTGATTTTACATTATTCTGATTTGTGAATACAAATTTCATTGTTTGTTTCACGTACCGTTATGTCTGAGGTTGGAAATACCCGTTCGTTTTTTACGACTATTATTTTGAAGTTTATTTTGCAATTCAATAACCTGAGGTCTACACGATAGCCTCGTATAAAACCCTACTTACTAGTCTGTTTTACTCACTAGTTAGTACTCGAATGTAAAACGTTTGTAGTCAGAAAATTTACAGACAAAATCAGGATTGTCCGTCAGCTCCACTGACTCATGCAATCGCCGGGTAGGTGTCCTTTTATTTACTGGTTTTTATTTTTCAACGTTTGTTTTATTTTTTGAAAGTCAGTACGTGTGTCAATTTATTTCTTCGTGTTTGACTATCCTTCATTTGTTAGATTTGTAAAATTCGATAGATGGCCAAAATTTTAGATGAATGGTACCGGTGCACTTGGGTCTGGTCCTTACTTTGGTTAGGAGTTCCACTATTTTTTGCTGTCTGTTTTCCGACATTGAACAGTTGACCGACTAGGATGTCAAGCTCTGATTCTGAATTCTTTGCACTTGATGTGTTTCATTTTATACTTTTAACAACACTGTACTGAAAAAAGAATTTAGTTTATATTAAATGTAATTAATGTAACTTGTACTCAAGAATATGAGGAAATCAGTTATCAGACACCATCAAAGAATTCTCTTCGTAGAAAGCGGAATTTCATAATTTCATACAAACTCAAAATTTTGGCGATGCAAATCTTTCGAAAGATCGTCATTTAATGCAATTGGTAAAAGAAGAAAAAGAAGAAAAATCATTTCATCTACGGTGGATATAGAGCAAGCCTTGTCATATTCGGATTTCCTTACATTTAATACAGGAGTCCCATGTACAGGAATGACCTCTGGCAGGAGAGGGTTAGAAAATATTGTCCGGGAAGTGCAACGAGGATAATTTTTATCCCAGATAAGAGATCAGCTGCAAATAGCTCGATTGGCTGTCTTTGATCAGGTTCATTCTGATGATTTAGGTAAGCCGTTCTGTAACAATATTTTGTTGTTCTATTTTTGGTCTCTAAAAACAACACATGGAAGCACACCAATTGTCCTGCTGAGAAATTGCCCATATAGAGTAGTTGTGGGACATCCCAGGGCATAGCTTATGGGAAATTTCTAATAACTCTTAGAAATAAAGTTAAGGGATCTGTAGGAAAAGAATAGGATATCCCTAGATAATTTTGTGCTGTATAGGATATTTGGATATGTTTTAATAATAACAAGGCGTTGCGCCTTCCTATAGTGTTCCAGGCACTGACATATAATAAGAATGGACTGAGCTATCCTATCTAATTCCTATAGTTAAAAATGGCACAAATTTTTGCTAAAATCTATTTGTCTATTTCAAGCTCAAAATGTACACTGAACTGTAACCAATTTTGGAAACAGTACGGCTGTATTAATTGGAATGCATTGGAATTGACAGAAAAATTCAGACAAATATATTGTTTTTATACGTCTATCTCTTACAAGCTCAAGGAAATTTGACAACAAATCTACAGAGGAGCACATTTTTCAGTAATATTACAAATGAGTTTTTGGGTTAATTAAAACAAGTTTAACTTTCTAAATAATTTTAATTTAATGCAATACTATTTAATAACATCTTTAGTGTTTCCAATGACAAATAATAATAAATTATGAATCTGTGTGCAATTGCACGAAATAAAGGGTTTTCACAGCCTGTCCAATATTTGTGCCATTTTTGAAGCAAGAACGCTCGGTCCATTCTTATTATATGTCAGTGGTTCTAGGACAAGAAATCGGAAAAACACCAATTAATAAACGTCATTTCATCTGTCATTCAATCGCCAATCCCAGTAATATATATTTTCCTGTACTCTATACATCCTTGAAAAATGCCGCCCACAATCATGTGCATTGATTTTACATAAAACACCCAATACACTCTAAAATTTTCTTCAATTTTAGTAAAATTTAAATTTCATTCATCAATTGTTTACTTTTTTTCAAAATTACCGCCTAGAATACGGTTATGTACACCGTTTTAGAAATCTTTGATCAACAGTTGCATGCTTATGAATACAATCAAAAATCGTTCAATAATCGAGAACCCATCTAGAAGGACAAAATCTGAAGATAAAATTTTATGTCTTCTTCTTTATAAATTTTGGCTTCCCCACCTAGAGTCTTTCAAGTATACCAACATTTTTCTTTTCAAAATTTTCCTTCTCATATGCGAAAAGGTGGGATGTGGATACAGATAAGAGCACGCGTCCCTTCCCAATCCATACACATTATTCAAAATGTAAATTTCCTTCTAATAAATGATTCGTGGTTAAACTAAATGAGTTCACTGAAATTTTCCCTCCTATATTTAAAATCCTTTTTCCCGATTCACTTATCTATTAGACAGTTGAGCTTAAAACTTTTTCTTTTGAATGCCATCAGAATAATCTAACATGGGTTGTCAAACTCATTAGCATTAGTTCATCAAGCCGTCTCTAATGTGCCGTCAAAACATATACCATTCCGCTGCCGTGGTGTCTCATTTTCGAATCGTTAACAAATAACATGAGAATTACACAGAAACCAGCAAGAACTCGTTAAAAACAACTTTTGCGTAAAACGAGTTAAACCGCAGACATTTCATTTTCTCGTCATCTCATCCATACATTACAAAGTTACATACGTAACATACATATTTACATACATTCATGGCAAAATCTAATATATAAATGTGTGTGCGTAAATATGTCTATCATTGCGCTACTGTCAGAAGTTTGTATACTCAAGAAACGTTCGAAATTCATTTCAACTTGAGAATAACGACGACGCCATGGGAATCATGATGAAGATACGCATCACATATGAGAGTATAAGCGCGCTAGAATAACTTCAGTTCGTCGAACAAGAATACATTGGCAAATGGCTAGAAAGATCAATATAAGGATGAAAATGAATGTATGGAAGGAATGAGGATATCTAACTTCGGCATCCCAAGAAGGTACTCCGTCAAAGCCCTTGAGTGGATAACTTGGAGTAGAGGTCGGGTCGAAGGAAGGGAATTGAAGCTTTTTAACGTAATGAGAATTTTCTTTACTGCGTTCGGTAATTGTTTGGAACACACATAATTGTTTTAGTTTTGGATGACTTAAAAGGATACACCACTTTGGTTATCATTCCACCTCGATCCACATCATGGTTCCTTAGAGTTCGGTCGGTGGGGCGAACGGGTGGGGGAGCACAAGTGATTAAAATGTGAAAGGGATTATCATTATTCCTGATGATATATGTATATATAGCATGAAAAATACCAACCACAAAATGTTTATGTGACTTCTAAAACTCGCCATACCGCGACGGGTTTTACGGAAGCAAGCACCCCCCCTCCCAGACACACACACACGCGCGCAAGCACACGCCCGGACACATAATTTAACGAGACGATGATGTGACAGTAAAATGATATCCGATTTATCTTTGGGACGTTGTCACAGTTTCATCACGTTTCGCAGAGTTTAATGGCCAAATAAAATCTCTTAAGAATATTATTAACCCATGTCTCAAGGGTATGAAGGATTTCCCATCCTATAAGGCCGTTATTAAATTTTTATTGTAAAGGAGTTATTGGGCAGGTAATGTATACATGAGGCTTAATGATATTATAATATTGCGGCTAAAGGGCACTAGTGTATTGTTAATAAAATACTTTTCATAGGTTGGGACCATATTTTCGGTACTATCGGTGCGCTGTCGCGTTCTGGATAAATAAAGAATAACTATTTGGATTTTGTCGTTTAGATAACACATGAAAAGTGTTTAATGGATAATAATTATTGAAACAACACCTAAGTACAGTGTATTATGAATTTTTATTAAAAAAAAATCGATTAAAAGCAATTCGGGCTCGCGCAATCCGTACCAGAACTTCATCAATGAACAGTTGACCGAGCGAATCTGAGTATATTTAAATCTAATGCAAATTTGCTTACGATACCTTAATAATATTCAAAGAGATGGACGCAATAGAAGTTTTGTACGATTTGGTGTTATTAGTAAGAGATGTATCATAAGCTAACACAAAATACAAAATATATATTTTCTTTTCCAGCAACTGTGAGAGTAACGAAAAAATTTCTTTTTGTCCTATATCTATTAATCAATGCTTACTAATAATATAAAAATGTTAGTTCTAGAAGCCTAGGGGGGGGGCTATATTTTTCGCATATCTTTGTCCATAAATTTACAGCTAATTCGCCGAAAATTTAGATTTTTTAAAGTTTTGAAAGTAGCCACCACATACTCCACATACCCCACTTGATAAAAAAAAAAACTAGTAATGGTGTTAGCTCAGGCACCCGATATATTTGTCAAATTTACAACGAAGTATGTAAAAAAAGAGTAAATAATTTAGGTAAGACGGGTACCGCTAGAACACCAGCCTGCATCACTTAGACATTCAGTAGCCCATTGTGCCCCTCGATCTGATGGAATAACATTTAAAAATGGCTTAGATCCATTCCGCTTACCTTAGGAATATCAGGATACATCTGAACTCTTTACTTTGGAGCTCCACCAGACTTAAAGTAAAGTAGCTCCCTAAGAGTGTACCTCTCTTATTCATCTCAGCGGTGCACTGTGTACAGTGCGTACATGTTGGGCGGATTTCATCCGAATCCATACAGTTTATGCACAAGTCATTCCCCGCTATTCCTAGTCTTCTAGCATGGTCTCCGTTGGCCTAGTGATCCAAACGGGCCCTTAATTCGAGGTACTTGCTCTACTGCCAAAAAAAAGTTATCTTCCTGTCATATGCAGGCCACAATTGCCTCACAATATGGCAGGTTTCTCTGGTGATCCACGAGAGATTTACCCTTTAATAGGTGCCTCTGATGGTCCCCTTTTTAAAGCTTCGATTGCAGTTCCACATAAGCTATTGCCGTGGAGCTATCCATTTCAGAGCGCTTTTTGGCCAACTCATCAGTTATCTCGCAACCTGGGATATCCTTGCCTCCTCGCACTATAGGGTCACCGTATGCTGTGCAGTCAATTTCTCAAGGCTGGTCTTGCATATCTGCACCAATTTTGATTTAACTAGCACAGCATCAGGGGCGGATTTCCCTATAGGCTGAGTAGGCCCGGGCCTAGGGCGGCAGATTTAGGGGGCGGCAAAATGTTTGAATGATTTTTGATTTTTTCTTGTAGTTGTGGGTATTTCATTACATTTTTATACTTTTTCGTTTTTTTTAATAAAATAATTCGTTGGAAAGTGTTATTTTTAATTCTACTCCATTTTTTTCAAATCTACTCCGATTTATGAGGCAGCCTACTCCGCTAATTCTAGCCTGGGGTCCCTTCACTGGATATAGATCATTCAATTTTTCGTGTTTTACAGGGAGTAGGGGGGGCGGCAATCTTCCATAGGCCTAGGGCGGCCAAGTGATCAAATCCGCCCCTGCACAGCATCCAGTATTTATTGGCTGCCTGACTGTCAGTGTATATGCAGATGTGCTGTTCGGACTCTCCGCAGATAGATCTCTGAAATATACTCCAGCCCCTGTGACCGTACTCATGTTGGAACCATCCGTAAAGGTAGAAATATTGAGTACTACCACTATCTCCTTCCCATCCTAATCACTTCTGGTGCGCTCATTTGCATTGACACCCCCCCCCCCCCCCCCTCATACTCAAATAAAAATTAGGAATGGTATTTGATAGTCTGTTTTTCCCTGCAGCCTATATTCTGGATTAGATTATATTGGAATGTCCAAAACCTCTCTCCATCCACCAATCTCCGGCTCTAAGCCTGATAGCCCTAATTGCCACTACACTCCTCAATCCACTATTATTGACTCAGTTATCCATTTAAGAAACGCCTACTCGAGTAATTTCCCGGTTGCCAAGATGCATGTGTCATCCGAATAAGGGTTGTGACTGTAAAATTGTCTTATATTTAGATTGTTCTGGACTTGAGTCACAATGTTGCCAACCATTCCGCCGACAGCAAAAGTACTTTTTATAAGGTCATTGCAATGCCTTGTTGTATGAGTATGAGTATGAGACTGATTGTCAATTGATGTTTTGGAGATCATCTAAAATTGTAAGCACATTGCGAAGAAAAAAATGGAGTAAATTAAAGTGGGTAGAAGGGGGATGCCCACTTTTCATAAAACCTTAGACGCGATACCTCCAGAAATGAGACATGTCTTAAACGATGCATTATGATACTCTGATCATCAGTTAAGCGGGGAAAAGGTTCGGCGATCAGATGTAGCTTGAGCGATTTTCTTGGGCGAAAAGTGGACGTAAAATAACTTCTCGTGATTGTACGAAATGGGTGCGTTGTGGAAAATCACTTCCTATAAGAGAAATATTCGCAATAGAGCACTAATGGCCATGGAAGGAAAAACTGCAAAAATATGTACGAAATGTAGGAGATGGGTTGTATGTGGTATATTAACCAAGCAACCCCCCCTCCCCCGCCAAGGGTCCAACTCACTACCCTAAATGTACGCAGACAAAAATTTTCTTCTACGAATTGACGCTGGTAATAAGCTGATGCGAGCAGTGAACTACGTTTTCCGATTGGACATGAAACTTACCGAGTTAGAGCCGATCAAAGGTGCAAAAAATCTAGTACGTCAGTTCGAATAAAAGAGATGGAAATACTTCAAAAGTATGGGGATAGCTTTAAGCCTCCGTGTATAGGAGTGTGGATTCAAAACTCTTTTCAGGACCTAAGGAATTTGGTTCTGTACTACCTTTTCTAAAATGTACTAGGTCAAACTTTGACGCCCTCCCCGCCAGATAGAAATAAACCTTTTTAATGAGAAATTTTCACAGCATCATAATGCATCGTTTAAAATATCTCTCATATCTGGAGGTGTCGGGCCTAAAATGGGCATTCCCCTTTGAGTAGGTACCTAATCACGATAAGAAATTATAATAATAAAATAGATGCTCTTTCATTTCTGATGTATAGCTATCAACCCAATTCTCATTTACATACAAGAATTAGCTCAAAAACTTCTGCGAATAAAATTTACATAAATATCCTCAAAAAACTTGTAATGCCGAAATCTCGAGCATACGCACTCGGCTGTTATCCATCACGATATCATGGACGTATTCAATATGGTTTCCGTCTTGTTATTGTACGTCAGGAGCATGAAAATTGTCTGTAACGATTGTGTATGTCCACTATGGACAAAACGTTTTTAAATTGCTAAGCTTATACTATGGATAAAATATATGAATTTTTTTTTCTGAAAGATGGTTGTTAGCTTTCTCGTGAACTAAGTGTTGAGATCACTTGAGATCATGAGTGGGATTGTGGGTAGCTTCCAATGTTTAATTGTCAATGTCAAATTAGTTTGCTTTTCGTAGATAAGAAATGTTACATTTCATCGATGTTCTGATAGATAACAACTCAGGAGATGAGACAGACTCCTAAGCAAGCCTACTGTTTAATTGTCGAAATATGTTTTTCGAATTACCAATGAAGATTTGAAACGTGAGCTGTTCTGATATGCATGATATTACCTATTTTCTAGCAGCGAACTAATTTTGGAACTACTTACTTAAATTATATTAATAAAAAAACTCTGTGATTTTTCAAACAAATAGTAAAAGTAACTGATTAATACGATCGCGGTAGGCTGACTCGATTTTTGATTCAGTTCGATATGATGCGTTTGATGATCTTGTATTGACTTTTCAAGATTGTTTTCTTGATAATTTACAAAATGTTTCTAGAAAATATTTGGAGCAATTCTTTGTTGTTCCTCATTTAGCTCTTGATGTAAAATTTTTATTAATAATAAATGAGAAAATGTTGATCAACAATATATTTCACGGAAAAAGCGTTATTTTTACAAAAACATCTAACAAAAAAAAAAAAAATGTATAAAATAGCTTAGAACGAGATTCTCTCTTAAGGCTGCTACACATGCTCAAACAAATCTTACGACTTATGCATGATCCATTCGTTTGATTTACATGGGCGTGTGTAGCGAATGTCGGAACTTGAGTTGAGAGAGCATGAGTGAAATCGGCTGCAACAAAATCAGATGTCAACTTTTGCCTCCACTCGAAACGAATTTTGTTCAAACTTTAATCCTTTCCTATAGCAAAGTGGTCAGGTTTGCTTGTACACAATAGTTTCGTCACATTTCATTCATGGCAGACTTCAGTCTCAACTCAAGCTCTGACTTGTGCTACACCCGCTCATGAAAATCACACGACTGGACCATGCATGGCCCAGTCGTATGATTTGTTTGAGCGTCTGTAGCGGTCTTTAAGTTGGTAAATTTTGTTTTATTGTTTTTAATTTTTTTAATTTTTTTTTATATTTTTTTGTATTTGTTTTTATTTTTTTATTTATTTTTAATTTCTTTAGAATTTTTTTATTTTTCATTAATAAAAAAAATGCATGTTGGATCGAAATAATTACAGACAAGCTTTTCCATAATTTTTTTTATTTCTTTACTTATTTTTTATTTTATTTTTTTATTTAAAAACAGAAGTATGCTGCCATTCATCCGCGTTACAGACAGAGTCTGGGCTTTTCTTAAAGTTTTTTAACATTGTTTTATTTTTTTTACTTATTTTTTTTTTAAATTTTTTTATTTTTTAAATATATTTTTCATAACAAAAAAAGTATGCCGGGATTCGTTCGCGTTACAGGCAAAAGTCTGAGCTTTTATATTATTTCATGTTTTTTTTAGTTCGACGATATATATATAATTATGTTACGGACTGTACACAAGGAGTAGAAAATCTCATCGTTGCATGCATTTAAGTAATAAATTAAAAAAAAAATTGAGAAAATTAAAATTTTACTCAAATGGATGCCCATTCCTCTCGCTCACCCATATACTTTAATCCAAAATGCACTATACGTTGTACCAACTAGCGGATAGATCACCTCCAAAATATTCCATGGTCTACTCTACATCCCTGTGAGACTTCCCTGTTAAATTTGCATTTTATTAAAAATTCAACGTTGTTTAGCATTAAAAAAAAAAAAAATAATAATAATAATTACATGCAGCCCCGGCTAGCTATGGAGAGACTGGAGACTGTATAAATGCATGAAGATGGAAAACAATTGGTGGAGAAATTAATTTCATCCAAGATGTTTCATAGTTGGGAAAATTTCCCAGAGATTTTTGCATACTCAACATTTCAACCGTTGTTGGTCGGTGTTTTTTGTTTTTTTTTTTGCTTTTTTTTTCCTTAGTTGAGGACTTTATTCATAGAAAAAGTAGAAGAATGAAGAATGAAATAACGTGCAAGTGCAGCGTAATGAAATGTAGGCGCTAAAGCTAAGCTATCCATTGAATACATCCCCTCTCCTCCTTCCTTCCACACCAACCAACATCCTGCATAAATCCCATGTAACTGAGGATAATATGTTGATATTCTAGGACTACTCCAAACCTTCATTTTCATATATGTATGGATGTAAAAATACAGGTATGACGAAGGTAGAATATGAATCTTTATGCAAATATAAAATCCATATATAATTTCTACACTTGGTATACTAGGTAAACATATATATGTGTACATATGTATATACATAGTAGGTTCCTATACGTATGTATGTATCATATTACAGGTAGGTGCGGGCGGTACAGTAGTGTCGTCTTCGTCTAGTTGAAGAGTTGCGTTGCATAAAGAGTACTTATGAGTTGAGAGCTCCTAAAGGAATTTTCTGTTAAAGTTTGCGTAGAAGAATTAGTACATCGTACGAAGTTCTTGGAATTTCCGGCCAAGTTTTTCTACTATTCAACACCCTATAGTATGGAGAAAAAAGTGTATGATATCCACTGGGTGGGTGTGTGATAAACATATAGGTAGCGCTCTCTTGTTCCAATTTGGTGAAACATTTATGCAGCATGCATTGTATGACGTATGCATAGTATATTGAAAAAAGACTCACGTCCCACATACCTATACGGAGATGCTTTATTATTCATAGGGACATCTTTTAAGTTTCCTTTTTTTCACTCTCCTTATATTTTTTTTATTATTTTTTTTTTTTCAAGAAGTCCAATCAACGGAAAGAATAGAACTTAAAAAGTGTGAGAAGGAAAAGGATGCAAATCTCTATGATGAAAAAAAAAATGAAAAACACTAAAACAATGTTTAAGAGAGTAAAGCTTTCAGCACTTTTTAAAAGTTAAGAATTTTATTTTCTTTAAGATATTTTTTGTGTTAAGACCCTTAAAAAGAAGAAGAAGAAGACGAGGAAAAAAGAAAAATCACAAAAGTAGGTAGGTACTTCGCGAAAATTTAAAATACAAAAGGACATGAAGTGGTTCTCAGTTTATTTTAGTCACGTGCTCTTAACATTGTTCCAATAAGGATTCACTACACCGACGCCCTTATTTCATTCTTAAAACAAAACAAAAAAAGTATAAGAACGGCGTAGAAGAAAAAAAACCAACAAAACAAGCACTTGACCATAGTTTGGCATCGTATATTGTATATGTACATACATATATACTTATGCTGTTACATACATATGTATTGATGTTCTATGAAAATATAGGTGAAAGCACTTATGCATATGTATGTTTGTTTTTAACTTACCAACTGGACTTTCTTCATTCCAAAATGAATCGTCCAAGGTGTAGTCAGCCTCTGAAATAAATTTGAAAAAAAGAAAAAATTTTTAGTTTTCTTTTTTTAATTTTAATTATAAATTTTAGTTTTAATATTTTTTTTTTTATGAATATTGGTATATGCTTAGATTACATGTAAAAATTTTGACAAAACTCAGATGCTTTAAGTGAGGAGCGGGTCATAACCCTAATCAGCACAGGTTAATTTTCTTCTTAATTCGCCCAGGTGGTGACTCAAGGTCAGCATGTTAGAAAATTGTTATTCATTACCCGACTGCACGCACGCAAAGAATTTTTAAAATAATAATATGTACATGAAATAAAAACTTTTTAACCTTTGTGTCAGCACCTACATCACCGGTGTGTTTTCACATATTTGGTAGCCTCCAGGAAATATTTTTTTCATTATTGACCTGGCTGTCCCAGAAATCTTCAAAAAATTTTGTTTTTTGAACACCGTTGCCAAATTTAAGGTAATTAGCAATTTTGGATATGCATGAAAATTAGTCGAATAATATTGTACCTATAACCGACTCATCACCTGTTTGTCATACATTTTGAATCGGAGTACGTACTTTCATGACTCATTTACAGGTAAAATCATGTTCTATCGTGTATCTAATGCACTATGGTGCAAGTTAAACGCTTTTATTTTGTGAAGTCGTAGTGAAACGACCTTTAGAAATTATAGTAAATCAAAATGAGTAATCTAGCGATAATTCTGAAAGGTGGATTTTTGACCCAGTGTCAATTCCCAAAGTATGTACTGTGATTTTTATACAATTGTTTTTTTTTATCTTCATTTTGTATTCTGTTACAGATTTTTAAGCGAAGAACAGCAAGAGTATAGCAGGAATTTAATATATAGATTCCCTTAGATGCGAGGAAGGTCGAGATGACTTTGATGAAGGTGGGTGCAATTCGGCGGACGACCTCGAAGTTGTTCTACATTCACCACGATTTCGTCGCAATATTGTTGTGGCTGTTCATAAATTGATTGTGGATATCGATAAAGCAGGCCCAAGTGCACCTGGTACAACCGGAGAGCAGCAAGCTATGTAAGTCGTCGATATGGTGCCTCGGAGGCCGAAACTGAAGCTTTTCAAGTGGAGATAATGGCGACCGACAGCGAAAGTAAGGCTAAAGAAGATGATGACGAGACTTCACCTTTTAATCCTGAAGCAGGTATATTTAAGGTTAGAGATGGAACGATTTGAAATAAAGATCCGTCACCTCCTACTCAAACCTGGAAAAGCCCCAATCTGCTCTTAACACTAAAACGGTCGGAATTGTCGAAACATTTCAAATCATTTTTTAGCAGCAAATGTGCATAATAATGCGGGATACGTATAGACGGGCTGAAAGGATGTGGTGTGCTAAATTAAATATTGATTTCTCTGTGGATCCACCCCGAATATGGAAGCCATTAACGAAAAAAGAATTTAATGTTCATTTGGGTATTTTTCTCAGGGCAGAAGTCCACCGCTTAAATAAGAAATTTGTCCCGGATTTGTGGAAATCATTATCGCATCCATTATATCGTACACCCATGTCTATTCTTCAGTATTGGACTAAAAATCAGTTCATCCGTTTTTACAACGACATCGCTCGACTGTATGGACGGAGAGCAAATAAGGCCCCTGCAATTTTGGATGTATGGCTGATGCTCAACGATAATCTCAGAAAAGGGTATCAGTCAGGTGCCAATTGGATGATGGTTCAGCTTTGCAAAAAAAAAGAAAACGGGCTAAGAATGGTACAGATATATTGTGCGTCTGTGATGTCGTATCCAATTACGACGTAAGTATCTTCGGGAGCTAGCTACTGCTCTGGTAGTACAAAATATCATCAATAGGGCTAATAATAAGAGCATCTGGACTGGCAATTTTAGCGCTCAAAGTAGTTTAGAGTGCATGCTGGTTTGCCCATTGATTTCTAGAGCGGAAGCATTAGTTCCCGGTCAAGTTCTGAAGAGGGATGCCCAAGGACGAATAAAACAGTTGGAAACCTGTTTCTTCTGCGAGAAATGTCATCCCCCTCGCAAGCGAAGCTATGCTTGCCAAAAGCTGTTTTTTTTTTAACAATAATGTCATAAAATAAATAATAAATTCAATAAAGATACTTAGATCCATCATTTGTTACCAACAGACCTCTTTTTTCATCTCTTTATCTACAATTCGGAAACTTTCCCATACAAAGTGTATGGATATCACACCTGTAAAATTCCAAGTATAAGTACCAGTACAGTACCAGTTCCTGGACTTGAAATATTTTAAGTACAAGTATAAGTCCCGGTACTGATACTGTAAAATTTTTCAATGCAAGTCCCGGTACTGGTACTTAAAAAAATTTCAAGTACAAGTCGCGGTAATGGTACTTAAAAAAATTTCAAGTACAAGTCCAGGAACTGGTACTGTTACTATGTAGTACTTAAGTACTTTACAGGTCTGATGGGTATCACTGGTGATGTAGGTGTTGAGTCGAGTAGGTTTGAAGTGGCGTTGACACAATGGGTTGATTTACTATTATTGTTTTTTTTTTATTTACATAAATGAGAAACAATTGATTTTTCGGAATGTTTGTTGAGGACATTCATCCTGCATTTGCAACATATTTGTTTATAAGCGTGACCCTTGATATGAGGGCACTTGAAGCATCGTTTACTTTTCCATTAAGTGTTTGCGTTATTCTGCCCAAAGTACTGAACTGCAGATGGTACTATATCAGCAGCAACATTTTTTATGGAGCGTGATAAATATTTGGTTTTCCGGCGTAAAATGTGTGGAGCTACTAATCTCACTTTTTTTTCTTTTAATTTTTAAGCCAGCCTCTAGGGATACCCTATAATGCAGGAAGGAGATAGGGAATGTGAGAAGAGCGGCAGAAATGCTGATGTATGTCATTTTTAAACTTTCGCAGATTTTATGCCGGATGAAAGACAAAAGATGGTAGGTTGTTCCACATTCGCCCAGTTCGGAATAAAATTGCATCAAAGAATTTTACTATAACGCCGAAAATATTTTGAAGGGTAAAAGGATGTGCGTGGCTTGCCGCGCGAATGTTTCCTGCAGGTATTATTCTACAAGAGAGCCATCGGAACATTGACCATGCACGTAGTAATAAAGGAGTGAAAGGCATCCAACATTGCGATGATGCTTGAATGTGACGCTTTGACAATTTATTGCCAAATCGCCCAAAATGATTGAGCCGATCAGGATTTCTTGCCTAGAGGGGTAGAGCACCACCGAGTATTTTCTGAATCAGTATTCTCTATTTACTCTCACCAGAGGATGCGCAAGCGAATGTTGAGAGTCGATGTATTGAGAATGTATTCTCTTATCCCCCTCCAAACTATTTAGTTCATTAGAAGAGTGAACAAGATCGCTTATAGTCGAGATTGAGTAGAAAATCAGACAATTTTAATGGACGGAATGGACGGAAAATAAGTTTAATAAATCCGTAACAAAAAATTTATTGAAAATAAAAGTGCAAATGCTTAGTATTCTTCAAAACAGCACCCTTGGGTGTCAGCACACTTTTTTCAGCGATTGCGAGGGAACCCCCTTCAGACACCTCGTCACGGCAGCTTTTATGTCATCTCCGTCCCATAACCCTTTAAGTTTCTCTTTATTCGAAGAAACAAAAAGAAATCCGCTGGTGCCAGATCGGTACGGTATGGTAGCTGGGGAAGCGTTGCCACACCGTGTCTGGCCAGGATCTTGCTAACAATGAAGGCAATATGAGATGGCGCGTTGTTGTGATGGAGTCACTAATTTTCCTTGATCTCCTTTATATATCTTCAATACCTGCATTACGAAATCGGTGTTTCCAAAAATAAGCAAAAAAAATCGCACGTACTTCTTATCCGTAAGTGGTCGGTGGCTACAGTTGCTGCTGATTATATACCCATCAGCTTACTTCGTTTTTTTTCGCTGACTCTGGAGAAACTACTATATTGGCAAACTCAACAGTACACACTGCAAAACAACCTCATACTTAGCTGTCAATCTGGGTTTCAATCCAAGAATAGTTGCAAAAGTACTCTCGTTAAATTCACAACAGACATAGGCGTTGCACTTGATAGAAGAAAGATTTGTATTGTGGCGCCTTTAGACTTCTCCAAAGCTTTCGAGAGTGTTTGCCATGTAAACTTGGTAGGCAAATTATTTAATAAATTCCATTTTTCGTGTCGAGCTGTTCATTTAATTAAGGAATTCGGTCGATCGCAAAAGGTTACCCTTGGGAACAATAATTACTCAAATTTTCTTCCTCTGTCTTGTAGTGTACTACAAGGTTCCATTCTTGGTCCTCTACTCTCTACTACTAGTAATAATCTGGCTGAAATAATACAAGATGTCATATTTATGCTGACGACGTTCATATCTATTTCAGTCGTCCTGCAGGTCTTATCGAAGATTGTATGGCCCAAATGAACTGAGATTCACATAATATATACACCTGGTCGATTGACAATAAACTTAAACTAAATCCAAGTAACTCACAGTTTATCGCTTTTTCTTTTTGTACTTTTGACTCTTCAACACTTCTTCCTATCCTTTTGAATGGCTTTTCAATTCCCTATGTGAATAAAGTCCGTAACATCGGGGTCACCTAAAGCTCTAATATGAATTGTTGTGATCTCGTCAACTCTAACCTATTAAAGATCTACGCCACCCTCCACCGCGTATGGTTGTCTGCTAGAATGCTTTCCTCAAGGTATGCTGTCATCTAGTTAAGCCTCTAATATTACGGCAACTCTAACCTATCAAAGATCTACACCACCCTCCACCGCCAATGGTTATCTGCTAAAATGCTTTCCCCAGGGTATGCTGTCATCTGGTTAAGTCTCTAATATTACGGCATTTCTCACATGGTTCACTCGTTTTCCCGATGCTAGATTCACACTGCTCCAGAAAATTACATGTTGCATTTAACGATTATGTAAGGTTTGTTTTCGGATTGCGAAGAGTCGATCATGTGTCTTACCTGAATTTTGCACTGCTAGGTTACTCTGTTGAAGAATATCTACGGCGCAGAGGACTACACAACTCTCAGGCGTCTTACGTGAGGACCATGTTTTAATCCTTGAACACTATGAGAGGTTACAAACTGCTAATTCCACGTTTTCAGACTTCTGTTTTTGATAAATCTGGTCAGTGTTTAGTGAATCGTGGCATTTTGATCTCCCGACGCCCCACTCTAACACAGATAAACACTACATGCAATTCGCACTAGGCAACAGCCAGCAGGCAACCCAAGACCCCTTCCAATTTCCCCCCCACTAATTGCAATACTGCTGCCTGCCGAATTGGCAGGAAAAAATCATTCAACTTATTATCGGGACAGACCCTGTACATGCCTAAAGTATGATTTCAACTGACAAAGCTATAGGCGAAAGCTTCTAAAGAGGTACCCCTTCTAATTTCTCTAAAAGATTTTTAAAATAAATTCTTCCAGAGGTTCCATTTGTTAGTTGTATTGAAAGTATTTTGAAAATTTTGAAATACGGGGAGGGAAAGCGGAAGAAAATTTTGAAACTTCAAGTCCCTGTAAAAACTTCCTCATCTTTAAATGTCTAAATCAGGCTACTCGTACGTAGATCACATTTCGATCAGTAGTTAAATTTTTTCGATGACCTGGACGAAATTGCAAATTTGTCAAAAATCTTGTTGGATTCATATAGAAATGCAGCTGGTAGGTACTAGTTCTTCCTCAATGATAGTCGTCAGCTATATATTAAATGCTGTAACTGTATCCAATATCTAAGTCAGGCTGGCGAGTCTCAAAGACTAGTAACAGGCGCTCTATAAGCTAACCTACCTAGCGGAAAATACTGTCAGCCCTTCCTGAGTGAGGCATAAGGGAGCAAGCATTTTAGAATAAAAATATGCAATGCTCCATTTACACTTTTATCTGAAGAGGACTAGGAAGGGGAGCAATAGAATATTCATCAGTAAATGTTTCATTGGGGAGCCAAAAAAGAACACTTCTCACCACATTTAACAGGCGTTTCAGACGTATTTGGTCACATTCCCATTGGGTTCCCGCTACCAGCTATAGGCAAATAATATATATGTAATTCTTCACCAATATTGAAATATACAATTTCATCAAATATAGATAGAATCTTCCTAACGCAATTTGTATTTCAAGCAACATTTTTATCAATTCAATATAACAGATGCCCATCTTCATCCAAAAATTTATAAGTTGCAACAAAACTCTATTTATATTTGTAGACATACACACAAATATCATTGATTTGGGTTAACCTTAACACCAAAATAAGAAGCCCATGGAAAATTGCACGTAGCAGAATATCTGAAAACCTATTTCATGCTCAAATTGTTATAAAACCAGATTAAATTTTGAAAATCATCAAATCAAATCGAAAACCGACCCTAGAGTCAACCCACAATGAAAATCCTCATCAAAATAACTGAAAATCTATCTCAGGACAGCGAGCATCTTCTTCACTTTCTTCTCTGAGTAACATTTGAACTAAAAGATTGAATCTATCTCTATCTATGCTATCTATGCTATGTTTATATGATTATGTGTTGAGAGATGTATTGGCATATGTAGGTACCTACCTACATCGTACAGAGAAACCAGAAAATGAATTTATATTTGAAGGGTTTTCGGTGCGCCCTTCTAGCCCAGAATTGAACATATTTGTACAGTGTAAACCAGGTTAGTTCTCGTGTAATATAAGTTGATTAGAACTTTGATTTGGAGCAGATCCAATTCCAATTATTGTGGAATTTGAAGTGAATTGAAATTATTTCGTCTTGTTTAGATGAAGTGGAGAGAGGTGTGGATACTTTTTGGAGACTGTTTATTAAATTGTTTAAATTTATTTAAATTGTTTCATTTGAGAAGACAAATTGTATGCAAATTATTTTTTTTCGAGCGAGAATATAATTTATTGAAAATTATCAAGGAAACTGGAAATTATTGAGCGGAAATTACGAGTGAGGTAATTAATTATGAAAAAATAGAATAATAAGTCACTTAGGATTATAATTACTCTGACCCAGAGCATTTTTGTTTTGTAGTCATAATAAGTCTGGCATAAATTCTAGATTCTAGAAAGTTTTTAAAAATTATGAGCTAAAGACAATATTGGCTTTTTTGCTACTTGCAGTTTTGTTGCATAAAATTAATTTTTAGCGTTAGCTCCCAAGTGGTCGAAAAACATCAAATAAATCACGCAAAATAACAAAGAACTGTATTTTAGATGGTATATGTCGATTCTGCTGAATCTCTATCTGTAACGTCGGAATTCTGATATTACCCCGACTTAAGCCGATTACAGTCGGATAACACCGACTTAAGTTGCGATGGCAGTATTTTAGTGCGAAATTTAAATACAAAAATCTGTGATTCTGCAAAAAGAAGTCTAGTGGACGTGAACAAACGAAATAATGAAAAAGGGGAAACATTGAATTTATAGCAATGAATCCAATAGAATTCGGGAGAGATTTTCGATCTGGACGCAAATATGCTTTAATTAATAAAAACAAAACAAACAATATATAACTAAACCATCCGAAACTGCCAAAACTTCGATTCAGTTGCTTTTCAGTACAGTAAAATCGAATAAAAGCAATTTGATGTTATACCCAAAACTGCTGGTAAACGAGGGTTCATACATATGTATATGCATAATATTCAAAGAAAAATGTCCTGCCCTTAGGTTTGAAGGCAGGCCGCAGGAATCACACTGTTTTTGAGTTGAGCTGTGACTAGGAGGGCTGCCATCTGTAAATCATTAAACTGGGATAACGAGCTCGAAGGCCCGGACTTTTTTGCTTGAAACGCGGACATTCTTCTTAAATAATTTTCTATTTTATTTGCGAATGAAATAGGTTCAAATTGTTATACAGTGTCTAACTTTATTTATTTATTATTTAATAAGTCACTTTACAAAAAACAATAAAACAAAACTATGCCAATAAACTAAATTAAATCTCTCTTACATTTAGAAACATAAACAAATCTTCTTAAAATTAAAAATACGATTTTACTTCTGTAAAAGCAAATCATAAATTATCTAATATTAATTAAAGGAACTAACAATACCAACTTTGTAACGAACCTGTACATGGTTAGACATTAATAGAATTATGTGTGAAGTTTTCTATAGGAAATTTTTCTTCGTGTAATTCACAATAGCTTTTTGAATCGATATTATAAGTAGGGCAATATAGATTCACTAGACACCTTCATCCGCCTGCCAGAATTTCCTGTACAACATTTCTAGCAAGTTGAACTGGTTTGTTGGGAGACCTAGAAAATCCTCCTCCACCTCCAAACCTTGCCTTTGAGCCAGTACGTGAAGTACGGAATCCAATAGTCAGTACGTGTACAACGGAAAAGCTATCCTGTCACCAGTACGTGAACAACAGAGGACTAGTGGTGGTACGTGAGCAAACGGAAACCACTAGTTCGTACGTGGACACCGGAAGTCTCTCTTTTCACACACTCAAACTGAATTTGAAATCCTTAAAACTTTCCGATTATGGTATGTGTAGTTACTAGCCATACCTGTAGTTATATAAAAGATGTCGCTAGTACTGCACTTCAAATTATCGCAATCCAAATAGTTTACATCGTTCACTGCACCGGCTGATATAAGACTCGCCTCCTGGGAGTAACAAGCACCATATTTATACTCTATAAACTATCCAAGAACCGTCCCGAATATTATGCTCTCGAAACATCGATACTCCGAAACCTAACGATGTCGTTTGTGATAAATAGTTATTCCACGTGAAGTAGGTAGATGTGGCATGTCTTTTTCTATTGTACGTAACAATATGTAAAACATGAGATGAGACAAGAACGAGCTGTACTTTTTAGAAAGAAAACGGGAACACCTTCAGGAGCAATTGTAAAACTATCAGGTAAATATAAATTATGATCAGTATCGAAATAAAATAGATGAATAATAACGGATGTATAAAACCCATATAAAAAAAAAACTTAACAAATTGCTCTCAGCATGAAAATTTTCCTCTATTAAACCGAAATTTCGGACATAGTTATACTTCACATTCAGCAGGAACTCATTTTCCAATATAATCGCGATTTTAATACAAAATTTTTATCATAGATGGCAGAAGAACTAGATATCGCATATCGTAAACCAGACAGGGTATGTAAACTGCAAAATGGGTGGTTCATTCTGGAATGGAACACAACATCTTTCAGAGCACTCCGAGTGCATTTTGTATACATTTGATTGATTCCCTCAACATGGCAGATGTTAGCAAATCTGAATCACTCGACGTATCCATCATTTCAAATATTGTGGTCTATTGTGGAATGTACCAGCCACGAGCCATATAAAGTTTGTTCTGGTATTGCATGCAACATCTATTCATCTTGTGCCTTCTGTACTTTCATGTATGCATCAAACATGAAAGACGTTTTGTTTTCAGCTTCTTCTTAATTTCATATTTAACAACCATTTTTAGTTTACAGTTTATCTTTCCGTAACTCATTCCGTGTCCTTTATCACTTCATCGTACAAAACTAAAAACGCAATTTTAAGATGTCACAATTTTAACGAGTTCTGCAGTCTATTCTGATACCTTATCTGTGAGTAAGTCATTACTCACACCTTAATCTATTTTACTTATGTGAAAACTCATTTTCAACATCCCTTAAAGCTTTATTACAAAAAGTTTTGATCGTCATCAGTATAAAACCGTTAAAACTACAAAAGAGAAAACTTCGTCCTCTTGAAACTATGTATGTATCCTGAAATTTCAAAGATACTAATGTCCTCAGCCACTGATGCATCCCATTTGCATGTAATGGGTGAAGACTTTTTTTTTATTTTTTTTAATGCGTCATTTATCTTCTTCTTTTCTTTCTTGTTGATGACAGGAAACTGATTTTCAAGCGATTTTCTTTTTTTATTATTTTTTTTTCTTCGCAAGTCGAAATAAAAGTTTGACAAAAAATTCGTAAATTTGATTCGTTGTTAAAAAGCAAAAGAGACTTTTAAAACGAATTAGAAACGAAAACCTTAAGACCCTTGTCATGATCGAAAAAATCTTCCAAAGTAACCACGACAGATGACTACGAAAAACGACGTTCCGGCTGAATTCCTGTTGCCTAAAAACCTAATCGCGGATTGTTTTGCATTTATTGGGGGGAAAATTATGTAATTGAATTGCTTAAACAAAGGGCATGCATTTGCATTGTGTTAGCGCAGTCGGTAGGTTAAAGCTTATTAGTTCTGGTCGGTTGGTCTAATACGATTTGAAGTAGGCGAAAAGGCAAAAGAAAGAACGATGACGGTAAAGTGGTTTACCGGTTCGTGAGTTCATTGTAGATGGAAAAGAGTAGACATGGTTTTGGTGGGCTAAAGAAAAGTGTACTGAAAATAAAGTCAAATACGCTTTTTATGCGAGTCTCATACCGTAAGAGTTGAGTAGAAGAATAATGAAATTATATATGTATAACGATCCGTGTACACACCACCCGCACCACACTACCCCAAGCCGAACAAACAGTCCTAAAGTAAAAGTTCAAATTAGATTTAAAGCAGAAATAAAAATTCCTTTATTAAGGTTAAAACAGAATTAATGGGACATGGAAAACTGCGTCTAAATTTTTTATGAGGGATGAGGTACTCGCAGAGCAGAAAAAAAAATTTTGTGAGATAAATTTACTTGGAAAATGGAATTTTGGGTCTTAATTTAATACAACTATTTTAGCTAACAATAATTTGGTTAAGAAAAATAATTCATACAATTACCTTTCGTGTATTCGCGCAGATTTATTGAATCATGATGTTTGCGAAATTTTCGCAACTGACAAGCCTTACATATTTTGATTTTCGAAAATTTTCGAAACCTGAAATTTCATTTCAAATGTTTATGAAAGTTTTTTTTCGTGAGGATAATTTAATCCTAAGATGTCGTCACGCGCTAATTATCTAGAAGGTTGCTTGAGATGGTTCTATAAAAATCTCTGGCGGGACTTAGGATTTACGAAAAAAAGGAATCTCGCAAAAGTGAAAATCTATTTTTCGAAAAATCACTAAAAATTGTCCTTTTATGGAAAAGTATTTATTATGTGTGATATGTGTTTTGAAAGGGAGCAATTATGCATATCGCCTGGTTATTGAATTATTTTGGTCACGGTAAGCAGCACGGGAGCATCTTTTCGGTTTACTTTCATATCAGAAAAAAATTTCTTATACATAGAAATATTTCATTTCGCAGTGGCGGGTGGACTAAATTTAGTTTCGGGAAGCACAAGATTTTTGTTTTAATTATGGCGTAGTTTCTTGACGGAACATAAATTTTAAAAGGATCTTCTGTGATTTAGATTTTGTCCAATAAAATATTTAAAACTCTAAAAAAGATTTTTTCGAAGTGAGAGAATGTACAGTCAAGCTCCCCACTCTTCGCATATTATAATTTCCAATTCATTTAAAGTTCATGAATCTACCCTTTATTGACTTCATATGTTTGGAACTAATGAACAAAGTAAAATACCTAGGAATTTTTCTAGTAAGAGCCGCACTCAGGTAAACTAGAACTCGGGCCAATGTGGTTATCGTTAACACACACCTGTTGCCAATTTATATCAAGAAGGAGGCGTCAATCTAAGATTGCAACTCATCCAGATCTAGAGGCACTCTAAAACAAGAGTTCCATGCGAACACTTCTTTGAATTTGTACAACCAATAATATGTGCCTGACATCAAGGCCTCGAGGGCATGCTAAAAGCCAACTTCAAATCGAAAATCCTATCTGGTGCAGAATGGGTAGCAGAGATTGTACTTAAACCATTGAAACAAAATATTCTTTACACAAACGACTCCAAATCTGAGTAAAATACAGGACCAGGTATTTTCTGAGAAGTGGTATACTTTGAAAACTACGTCATAGGTTTCCAGGCACAAATCAGGGCCATCTTTGAAGCGGGGAGGTATCTCCTCAATTCAGATACTTAGAAGATTACCAGCACCTAGGAGAGCCAAGTAGCTGTCAAACGCTTGTCAATGCCATTTACAAACTTCAAACTTGAACTGAAGTTTAAAATCAGCTTGACCTCCATTTATTGGTGTTATGAGGTATTCGTCCTATGGGGGGGGGGGGGGGGGGCTACTCATTCGTCCGGGTGAGGTCTGGAGGGGCTAAATGAAATTCTAGTAAAGGTGCCATCCAATCTTTCCACGAACATAATTTTGTAAGTCTTGTTTTATGATAGGATCTTATGTATCAGTGTATCTATTGCTGGGTATGTCATTTTATTCCATTCAGTTTTACTTAGTATTTATTCGTATCTGGGCATGATCCCCATATTCCTTCGTATATGTAGGCTCAACAGCCTCTAGGACAGCTGTAGTATCTGATCATCTATGCACGTCTATGAGTAAGCTCAGTTTATGGTAGAATTCATTGAACCATCGAATTGAAATTGGCAATCACAAAAAATCGTATATCGAAAAATTTCGCGTTATCAGTTTTTTAACGGAATACAAATTTGTGATGGCCTGGATAAAAAAAAGACAACCCTATTTTTTTGTAGATCTGTCTAAGTTGTAAAAACATAAAAAAATTCAAAGAATTGGTAAATAACATTTACAAAAGCAACAGTTTGTAGAAAACTGCCTAATCCCAAAACTTATCTGAATTTGGCGGGCCTGCAAAGCACTGATTGCCTCAGAATTACAGGATCAATGCGATCCTTGGCCATTGTTACTCCTGAGGTTTTATTTAACCTGCGACCACAAGATCTCGTCATTCAGGCAGATATCAAAGAACTGCATTCATAGGGATGTTGGGAGGACTGCTGGAGTTGTTCTTCCCATTACTCATTGGCGTGCGGTCTGAAACGGGAAATCCTCTCGTCCGCATGCCATTTGATGCGATAGTACCGGAACTTCCCCAGGAACGCCGCTTTCCTGGGGTTTTCTTGAGAAGGCGCCGTGGGCTGAGGGGAGAGCCATATCGAGCTTTTTCCGTACCGTCTTAAAAAATTTCATCGATGAGTCTGTCACTAATGAAAGAGCCGGTACCGGTGTTTATTTTCTTGAGCCTGACATTTGGTTTGAGTACTCACTTGAAAGACTACTCTCTTCCAGACTGAAGTCTTCCATACTGAGGTCTTCGCTATTGCAAAAGCAGCAAAGATAGCCCTTGATATGGAAATCAAAGGAAAGTTCATTACTACCTGCTATATGTAGAAGATATGGGAAGATCACGGGAAAGTACATTGATATCCACTCGGATAGTCAGGTAGCCTTGATGGCTCTGAGTTTCACTCGTATAACACATAAGTTACTAGGGGACTACAAGCCGTTTTTGGATAAGCTATCTATCCACAAAAAGACGTCCGCACAATGAGTTCCCGAGCACATGGGAGATCATGGGAAATGAGAGAGCTGACCTGCTAGCCAGACCCGGCTATAAGTCATCTCTGTTTTTCTTGGACCGGAACCGGCTTTAGGTCTTACTACCTCGGCGATCAGGGCTCTCATCAAAGCGGGTGATTGCATGAAGCAATAGCTGTGATTTGAGTACTTTCAGGTGTGCACAACTCTTTTTTTTATGGTCTGACTTCTATGAATTTGTCTTGGGGGTCAGAAGAAAACAATGCAACCCGTGGTGGTTGATACTATCACCGTTCACAACTCGCTTCACACTTATCTAACAAATATGGGAGTTGTTGACAGTTCTCAGAATCTGTCCGTCCTGGAAGGAGAGCCTGAGATATTTTCTGTGCGCTTGCCCGGCATTTGTACGGAGCAGGTTGGATGCGATTGCGTCTGCCGTCTAACTTACTATTTATGGAAGTGAGCTTATCTCTACTAGACCTGATGCGCTTCATTAAGAGGAAGGGGTAGTTTGGATGAGAGATGCTTTCTTATTTTTAGCAGGTCATCAGGGTATGCTGCCTTGGCTTCCATGCTTGGGCTCTTTCGCCCCTACCACTAAAATAAAAATAAGAATAGATGAGATAGGCCTGTTTGGAGGAGAAATATTGTATGTAGATTCCATTTTGTTTATCATTTATTCCGGTAGCCTATATGGGATTGTAATGATATTGGTTGTCTTCGTAATATAAAATGTTAGAAACATATGAAAAAACTTGAGCATAATTTTGTAGTTTTTCACTCAATTAATTATTAAAGGGCGGTACCTAGGTAGTTAAAATCAGAAAGGAAATTTTAATGATGTTAACGTTAGTTGTAATTGTTAGGTATGCATAAATGTAACTTAATTCATAAACTACGTCAACTAACTGAACTTAATATTTTATATTATAGTTATACATATACAAAAACCCACAAGAAGCCATCATTAGAACTAGAAAGCTTCCGTTTTAACTGGTTAATTTGAAGATCGTGGCTTCCGAAAGTTTTTCATTTTCCCAAAATAATTTCTGAAAATATCTTGAAATGCAATTTTCTATCAGATTTCTATTCATATGCAGCAACTTTTCAGGATATAAATCCTTTTAACTTGTACTAATTGGACTCATACATCCGGGTTAACTCCATCGAGGTATTATAAGTATGTCGAAGTTATAATTAAAGCGGATATTAAATATCTGAAGCGCCAGTGTTAGTGGCAACAGGAAGTTTGCTTTTTACTTCATTTCCCTTGAGTTGAGTTGAGTTGCATATAGGAATGTACACACACACACACACACACACAGAGCAGAGCAATATTATTCATCATAGTTGAGAAATTTTCTCCAAAGAAAGCATTGTACTATGTATGGATTTTTGTGTGTATGGAGAGATTCAGTATACCACAGAAGTTTTCTTCCATCCATCGTTTTCATTTAGATAAGTTTTCAACTGACAGTGAACGTAAAAGTTATCTATTCCAGGGTTGGGGAGTAAACGTTTTTCATCAATATATCTCTTGTAAGAATGTATCTATGTATAACTTTATGTATGTATGTATGCATGGATATATATATAGGTGTATCACCGTCTCTGGACACCAGATTTTTATACATCAGAAATACGTGGCATAAGTCTTTGCAAAAATAGCCGTTTTCATGATGGGGCTATTAAACTTGTTCCCGCTCCCACCTTTGATTATATCATAATCATCTGGTCAGAAAATGGGACTTAGCTGTTCCGCAAGCAGCAGAATCCGCGTCATCAAAGCTCACTCCTGATGGAAAGGCTCATTGTACCTATACTAGCCACTTTGCATGGACCATGGATTCTGAAATATTCGGGTAAAGCTGCCCTTATTGTTTCACTTGGTCTTGTAAAAAATTAAAGCGAAATGCTGTGAACTTTTCAGGTGGATGACACACCATCCAAGAGTCGTGAGTCCATTAAGGTACCGTTTGTGCTCTAACTCTCAACAAAGTAAAATGCCCGGAAATATTAGATCTTACCTTTTTTTGGTGTTGCCCTTTCAACATAGAACGGAATAGACAGCTGAGCCACGAAACCATCATCAAGTAAATAAGGTGGTATATATATACGTTTAGGATACCAGGCAAGCTAGAGGATATATTTATATAGAGAAGAATCTTAAGTACCCTTTTGCTCAGAAATAAGTAGAAGAAGAAGAAAAGAAAAAAAATCAGAAAAATTATGAATCAAAAATCTTTCCATTTTCTCACGAGTTCGTGTATTTAAATAGTTTGAACATTAGGGCCCGATGTAGTTGTATTGGTGGTGGTGGTCGTACTTAGTGTATGTGTTAGTGTACTGCTGGTGAATTAATTAGCCACCCATTTAAGATTACCTTTTAAGTAGAGTCGGGATAATTTAAATGTGCACTTCATGAATATTAAATTTTATGAGAATGCTGATCTCCTCCTCCTCTCTCCATGAATTGACGTTTTTATTTTTCTTTCTTTTTGTTTTTTTTTGTTTTTTTTTTTGTACGTTTAATTATTCATTTCCAAGTTGTACAACTTTTACTTTTTGTAATTGTAATTGCAGAAAAATGAAAACGTTTTATTTTCGAGGGGAATTAATTTATTTAAAAAAATAGAGATGAAAGTATGCGCGATATGAATCGTTTCTTAAGAAAGTTTCAGGAATGTTTGGGGCAATGTTATTGCTTCATTTTTACCATATAAAATAGTTTCTTTGTAGCTCTTGCTTGCCTAATGAGTTGTAGGTATATATGAAGGATTTTAATTCAATTTTGTAGGTATGTAAAATTATAAAGAATGGTTGAGGTTCCAAAAGAATAAAAAATAATGCCATTTGTGGATACGTTAGTTACCGTACAAAAACGGAATGATAAAAGAAACACTTCAAGAACTTATGTTAGTCCGACTATCAGAACCAGCTTAGCACAAGCTCGCTGCATTGACAAGTTTAATAAATAAATGGTCAACAATACATGCGTTTCATCACTAAATCGGTGTTAGTATTAGTTGGTTAAACTAAACGTAAACCAAATACCGGATAAAAATTTAGGAAATTTAGTTAATTTAAGTACCTAAATCAACATTCATTATCACTACAAATAAGACTTGTGAGCTATCATGAAAAGCGATGCCCGAGCTCATAAAAAGCCTAGATTTTGACTAACAACTCTAGGGGAGTACAGGATAAATCAACTCTCGTCGTAGATTCCTAGTTGCCCCTACTCTTAAACTAACCAGATTTAAGTAGCTCTACATGGGGAACACCCCATTGGTATTGAGGCATACACAGTAAAAAATGATTCCCTAAAGTGAGTGGCAACAACTTGTGCCACACAGGTCGATAAGATTAGGGAAAACTCAACCTTGGAAAACTAAGACTAGGTTTTAATCCATAACAATCCCTAACATGTAGGTAGGTTTTTCTCCCTCAAATGTAGGGAATTTTGGTTTTCCCCCTAAAAGTTAGGGATTATTCCATAAAATGTTGGGAATTTTCATATTTTTTTTATGTTTTTCCCTATATTTTAGGGAATATTCCCTAAAATGTAGGGAGCATTTCCTAAAATATAGGGAATTTTAAATTGTTGTTTTATTTATTTTTTCAATATATAATAAAACCTAATCTATGCATATTTTCCGTGTGATCAGAACATCATGCTTACAGAGTAGTTTGAGCGAGTAGTCAATTTCCTCAGCAATCTTCAGAAAATTTTATATTTCACCTTTAAACTTCACTAAATACTAAAAGCAATTCCAAATTGAGTTTGACTTTAAACACAACAATCTTAACTGTCATATTTAATTAGGTACAAGTGTTACAATCAAATAATTAGTGTGTCGATGGCATAAGCGATGTAAGGTGGCTTTACATCATAATCATTTTTAAATTTAAAGTTAATACCTAGTTCAAATAAACAAATTCAAACTAGCGGTGGTTTTCACATCTTTGCTAATAAAGTTCATACATTGTGATCAATATCCAAAATAAGTGATTAGTAAGTAAGGAACTGGCAATTTATGACTTTGAGATTGGTGTAAGTAATTTTATTTGAAGGAACGCGAGCACCACAATAATTTTGATAGGAAATCTTCGGCAAAATAAGCATTCTGCCAAGCTTTTACTTTCCTCAAAATACTTTCGAAAATTTTGAATGAAATTCTGAATTTCGTATATATTCAGTAATTTTACTAATTTTATTAGAAAACTTAAATCACCAATGTTTGGAATCAGGGGTTCTCAACAAAATAAAATTTTATTTAAGGCTGTGTGCGATAACTGCCTAGGACAGAAAAAGTTATAATTTGGCTAAGGCCGATAATATTATGATTATAATCTAGATGAAAATTGGAGTTAAATAAAGTGAAAACCAAAAGTGTTGTATGGCAACACCAGGAGGGGTTCCCCAATTTAGTCAATGTTTGAAATTTTACTTTCTATTTTTGTGAAATCGCTGAGTACAAAATTTCAGCTCTCTACGTCGACGCGCTATCAGGCAGTGTCCAAATATATGTATAGTGAAAAAAAAATGTTATGTATGGCACTTCGAATTAGTTGGCGCAATTTTCGAACTTTAATTTCCTTTTGTTTTTTTTTTCTAAAAGTCCGTGCTAAAAATATGCACTCTAAGTGAACGCTTTCTCGGGGTATAGTGTGGAAGGACAGACACATATGGGCAGACAGGCAGAAGAACAGACAGACGTACGGACATGCAAAAATCAAAATAGTTTTCATACCCCAGTAAAATAAGCATCCAGCCTTGAAATGGAAGCGAACAATCTGTAAACTGGTATAAATGTTTGTTTTAACATTCTAAAGACTGGGAAAAAAGTCTCATAAAATCTCGTATCTGCGTCACCAGACATTCAAGGTCAAAGGTCACGAAAAGCGGTTTTTTTTTAATTATCTAGTTTTCTGTGGAAAATACGCCATTCAAGGTCATTACGAAATTAGATTATAAAATTACCTACAATTTTCATGTAAAGCATTTTTTTTGTATCTAAAACCGTTTTCCAGGTACAGCGTGGAGAGAGCAAGCCCCATCCATATCTGTTTATATAGAAAACTAGATAATTGAAAAAAACCGATTTTCGCTACCTTTAGCCCTGCATATCTGGTGACGCAAAATCGAGATTATGAGACTTTTTTCCCAGTCTTTAGAATGCCCAAACAAAGGTTTATACAGCTTGTTCGCTTCCATTCCGAGGTTTGTCACTGTTTTGGCCTTATTTGACAATATTATACATAGGTCTGTGTCGAATCCATTTTACCATCATTAATTCTGTGAGGTACAAACGGAATGAAAAACTCAGTAGGGTAGTAGCGCCTAAATTCCAAGTGCTCAGCACTTTTTACACAAAATTGCTTTAAATAATATGATCCCACAAATTTTCCTGCGAACAACAAATTACGCATGCCCCCAAACCCTCCTCAAACCCTCAAGAAATTTAAAAAAATTTGTTGCACTTATCCTTCGTAATTATATTATTATCGTCAGTATCCTTAGGAATCCTATTGACGATGGTAATGAACAGGTTTTGTTAAAAAAATAAATAGTGGAAATTGTTAGAAATTTTGTTTATTTTCTTGATAAATAAGTGGTAAGTTAATGAAAAAAGTATTCTATCATACAAATTGTGTTTATTTAAGAGTTTTTTAATGCATTTGGAAAATATACCTACAAAAATACATTTAATTTTAAAGGTGCTGTGTTAAGGAAACGATATTTCATTGAGTTGTCTATCTCCAGGAGACTGGATCTCATTCAAAATTAGTTTAATCCAGTAGTCAGCACCCTTTTGGCTGCAGTCCTTGCTGGTGCTACTCGAAATAGGAAACTTACCCCTACAAATAATTTATCGAAGGGTCCTTTCCTCGAATTATCTTCGTTTCGAGAATCCTTGCTTCAAGCCGCAGAGTACACTTAACATATTCTTTGCTCACAGTTTCGAGTATTTTCCTATAACGCATAAATGATGCATTCATGCTTATGAATGTGTTATGGTTGTTGGATATTTCTTCGAGGGTTTTATCACGAAAATGCTGTTATAGCGCTCTGTTTTCATCGTTTTCAGTACTGAAAATGATTTGCTATCGAAATTTGTTTCGAAATGAGATCTTGCTTTTGAAATTTGCTTATGGATCTCTTTTGCTTCATTATGTTTGCAGGGATGGTTGTTTAGTTCGAATCTAGGCTAGTTCATTGCAAGCATACGCAATTAATCGTGTTATATATATTTTCTCTATAGGCATATTGGACAATTAATTCCAAAAGACTGGTTATCCAAAAGTACAGCGAGCAGGCTTTGGCAGATGCTATGAGGGCTGTGCGAGAGAAACGACTGAATATCATGCAGGCTAGTAAAGAATTCAATGTTCCTCGGGGCACTTGGCAGGATATAATCCACGGACGTTTCAAAGAAGGTCCTAGAAGAATGGGCCCACATACAGTTCTTTTTCGTCAGGAAGAAACGAAGTTAGTGCAGTGCTTGATGGGATTAGCTAAACTGGATGATCTCCTCAATGTGGTGCAAAGAATTATATTGCAAGGTCAAAGATCTACACCTTTCAAGGATGGAAGACCGCAGGAAAGAAATGGTACTACGCATTTTTAAAACGTCATCCAGAAAACGTGTCAAAGGGTACAGCCTTAATTATGGAAGAAGGAATCAGAGAGTGGTTTTCAGAACTGAAGAAATATTTGACATCTATGAATGCGCCTCTGATATTTTAGAAGAAGCGGCGCGAATTTTTAATGGAGACGAGACTAATTTCAGTTTAGTTCCAAAAACAGGAAATATTATTGCACCGAAGTGGTGGAAAAATGTTATCAATTTAAGCCTGGAAATGAAAAGGACACGCTTACCGTCCTACTAGTTTTATCAGCAGGGCTCAAACGCTTCTTCGTCACTTCTTGGTCGTGTTTCCATACGTTCGGCCACCAGCAGCAGTCATCAGCCGCATGCCAACGATTGGATTTTGGGAAAATCGGAAACTGTTTGAATGCGTAGCGAAATTTTTTTCGAGTATGTCGCAAATCGATTTAATAACTGGCTTACAGCTACCTAAGACAAAGTTGTAGAGCGAAATCAGTTGCATAATAATTTTTAATCGAATAATTTTTTTGAAAAACTGGTAAATCAGTGTCTGTTCAGCCGTCATAAGATTGTTTTAAAATATCTCCATGTAGCACGTAATAACAATTTTGTTAACGTGAAAAAGGCGGGAAATAAAATAAGTATAAAACGAGTTTTAAAACAAAAATGAGGCCAAGCCGCATGAAAAAGTAGAAAATAAACGCTTCTTCACACCCAGAGGTGGACTCAGATTTTTTGATTGGGACATTTGTCTTGAATATTCTTTCTCTTCATGAATCAAATCACTTATCACCTCTGATTGATCATACTGAAATATATCGGTGATTGTCAGCGAATAAAACCTGAGTCCACCTCTGTGTGTGAAGAAAAGTTTATTTTCAACTTTTTCGTGCGGCTCGGCCTCAGTTTTGTTTGAAAACTCGTTTTTTACCTATTTTATTTCCCGCCTTTTTCACGTTAACAAAATTGTTATTACGTGCTACATGGAGATATTTTAAAACAATTTTATGACGGCTGAAAAGACACTGATTTACTGAATTTTCCCGATTTTCCATGTTTTCCACAGACTTTTCCTATTACTATGACATTTTTTTTAAAAATTTACATTAATTTTCCTCGATTTTTCATGCAAGTTTTCATGATTGTTGAAGAGAAAGTATTGATGCCAGTCGGATGGAAAAAAATGATTCTCCATAGCTTATAAAACTTTTTTGTCGGAAAATTTTCAGGAAAAGTCGGAAAATTCCGGAAATTCCAGAAAAATTGGAAAATTCTGCACTTTTCCTGAAACAGATTTATCACTAATCATATAGACGAAAATTTGTCCGATGATTTTCCAGCTTTTCCGGGTTTTCCACGGAGTTTTCCACAAAAGCAACTTTATGCAACTCATTTCGCTCTAAAACTTTGTCTTGGTCTGAAAAACTCCGGAAAAGCGTTTTACATGAATTTTCCTCGATTTTTTCTGCAAGTTTTCACCATTGTCGGAGAGAAAGTAATGATGCCAGTTGATAATGAGCTTGATCCTGCATAATTTAGAAAACTTTTTTACCGGAAAATTTTCCGGAAAAGTCGGAAAATTCCGGAAATTTTTTTCGGAAAAATCGGAAAACTTTGCATTTCAAATTTGTACCAAATTTTAAAAAAAAATTTCCCGATTTTCAAGGTTTTCCATAGAAATTTCCGGTTCAAATTTTGATAGATTCACGCGACATGAACCTGTGTGCCAAATTTCAGCTAGCTGTGATTACGAAAAGTGGGTCTACGAGAGTGTCGATAATAGTAAAAAAGAAATATATAAATAAATAGACAGACAAATCCGTGTACGAGTTAAAGGGAATGGCCTCAAAAAGACCAGTGCTTTTTCTGGTTGATGGCCACAAATCTCACTTAACTGCTGAACTGAGCGACTTCTGCAGAAATAATGAAATCGTGCTCTATTCGCTTCCGCCAAATACAATTAATTAATAAATGAAAAATTGCGATATATTAGTCTTGTAAATTTAAAATATATATATACTGGGGTTAACGTTGCTGTGTCTAAATCCCCAAAATTAATTATTTAAAATTTTGTACAAGCTATTATTTCAAGAAAATGCGTTAAGATGCTGACTACTAGCGACTCTCTACCCTATAGCCTATAGATTTCATCTAGGGTATAATTATTAATTTAGACAAACTTCAAAAATTTATTCATCGAACTAAACTAGAAACTCCTAACAGAAACCAGTGGCATTAGGTGTTAATTCTGGGAACATAAAACAGCAAATAAGAACACATAATGAGGCTCCCGTAGTCAAAACGAATTTTATTTAACGAAGCAGTTTAATTTCAATTCAAGTGAATTCACGGCCAAATGTGTTTTGTGTTTATATTATGAAGACAGTCCAATTTTTATGCAAATTATAAAAGATATATGTATGTATATACTACTCTTCGTAATTCTCTGTATGGCAAACTTCTCTGAAAGCTTCTGCCGCGGCTGCAGTGTTTCTCTTCATGATTAACAATGGTGGCAGCTTGAACAAGGTATGATGATTCGGGTTCGATTAGGGTTCGAGTGTTCATGTTATATTGATAAGCGAATCATGGTTGCATGCAGGAATTCCATCTTCATTGGTTTCGTTACCAGGTTATAAATTGCATCGCAATGATAGGAAAAATCGAGTAGGCGGAGGTGTAGCTATTTATGTTCGAACTGACCTTAAGTCAAAATGAATGTCACACTTGCGTGACCTTGAATTCTTGTGTGTAGAAGTTAGTTCCAATAGTGAAAAGCGCTTACTTCCAACTGTTTACTGCCCACCTGCACTTTTTAATGTTGAGCTTGCTATTGAAAATGAATCAGTGATTTCTAGGTACACTCAGAGCTACCCCAATGCTATGATCGGTGGCGATTTCAACGTTAATATGCTTTGTGCGAACAACTCTGCTAATACCTTTGAATTCTTAATGCAGACATTACACTTAAGTCTTGTAAATAATCAACTTACCTATTTTAACACGTCTAATCCATCAATGCTAGACCTACTCCTTGTTTCTGATATTAATTCCGTCTTATTTCATAACCAGATTGAACCTCCTGCTATATTTGATCATGATATTTTATTCTTAACGTACAATTTCTTAATACAACTGGATAATTTATATAATACTATTTTTTTTAGAAATTATAGAAATATTGATGTGCGTGAGTTAGCTCAAGAATGTGCCGCACTGTCTTGGAATGAGTTTTATCTAACCACATCATAAATTGAATATCTTATACAACCTGATTTACCATCTACACGACAAATATGCACCTCTCAGAAGAAGGTCGGTCAAAGTAAACGGTTGCCCGTGGTTTCCCAAGAGGTTCATTCGTTGATTGTTGAGCGCGATTTTCTGCATCGTCGATTTAGTTAGAAATAAAGTAAATTCCAAGATTCGTGTAGCTAAATTTTGCTTGCTATTTCAAATGCAGGTTTGATATTAACCTGCCTCCAAAAAGACTGTGGAACAATTTAAAACGCTCAGGTATTTTTCGAAAAGATACAGATACATGTGAACTAGATTCCAATACCTTGAATGTTCATTTTACATGCACTGGGTGCAGATAGAGCTCCTCCCCAATTTCTCAAGATAGTTCTACCTTATATAATTCATTCTATCATGAATATCTTTAATGCTTGCTTGACAACTTCTGAATTTCCCATTGCAATTATGCGGCCAATAGCTAAAATTAGTAACCCAAGTAACGTAACTGACTACAGGCCAATAAGTGTATTATGCTATCTTTCAAAGGCCCTTGAGAAGATAATTTATTCCCAAATAAGTGAACACTTGGAAAGCAAAAAACTCCTAACTCCCTGGCAATCGGGCTTCCGTGCTTTCCAAAAGCTTTCGACAGTGTCAATCATCCTAAGTTACTGACAAAATTAGCTTAACAAATCAATTTTTCTACGTCGGCCATTTCTTTAATAGCTGATTTTTTGGCAAATAGATCCCAACAGGTGATTGCTGATGAGCGCCGCCCAGAAGTACTATCTTTACATTGCGGAGTACCCCAAGGATCTATTCTTGGACCACTATTGTTTAGTCTGTACATTAACGATCTTCCTAATGTCATTCAGGACTGTAACATACATTTGTACGCAGACGATGTACAACTATACCTGAATAGGCCGATTTGTCTAATGGAAAACTGCGTAGACCGCCTCAACTCTGACTTGGAGCGATTATCAAGATGGGCGTGTCCGAAAAGCAAGCTTATATTAAATCCCACTAAATCCCAATCAATTATTTTTTATAGACAACAGCTTGATATAAACGAGTTGCCTCCGGTCATTCTTGATGGAGTTACCCTGCCTTTTGTGAATAAAGTTAAAAATCTCGGCTTTACTCTGAACACCTCAATGAGCTGCTGTGAGCATGTAAATGGAATAATTCGTAATGTCTATGGTGGCCTTCGGAGACTATAGTTATCAGTTGCGCTAGAAAATTGGAGGTTGCTTTTAATGATTGCACGAGATTTGTCTTTGGGCTGAAACGATTTGATCAGATTTCTCCGTTTCGGTTG